>AZIM01002437.1:42177-57854 GCA_000516915.1 Ophiophagus hannah
GCGGCATATAAGTCGAATAAAATAAAATAAATAAATAAATAAATAAATACCTGTAGTGAGCCTTCCTTGAACCAGTGGCATGCATTACTATTCCTAAATACTTGAAGTCTGCCTTGTGACCATTAATATTCTATGAGCAGAGTATCATCCTCTTGGAAAATTTCATGGTCTTTTTTTATAGTTTATTGGCAAAGGATTATTGCTGCAAAGTTGAAGTTTTTTTAAGGCCTAATGATGTTCTGGGAAGAACCACAGAATCTTAGGACCAGAAGGGGCTTTGGAAGCCTTCTAGTCCAACACCCTGCCAATGGCACTACAGCATCATCTCCATAAAGCAGCAGGGATGAACATTTGAACCATTTATACATTTCATCATGCCACTGATATAAAACTTGAAAGACAGAGTGACCAGAATGCATCCGTTTCGTCATTTTGCACTTGTAACTGGCTTTGTAAGAAACCCTTGTGTGTTGCACCTGACCTTAAGAGTTATATTGGGAGTTCTGGATGGGGAAAATTGTGAGCTAACATGTCTTCAAAGAATGGAGAAAAATCTGAGGTGAAGACTGGTGAATGTGTGACTCCATACAGGGAGAAGCCAAGAGTTTGTGTGTGTGCTGCTTCTCACAAGGAAACCAACAGATTCTAGAAAATCTATGGGCAAACTTCAAATATAGTAGAAAAGTCAAGACACTTCGAGCCACCAGCCTCAGACACAGCCTGTCTTCCCCCCTTTTTATTAAAATTTATTATAATATTCAAATAGAAACAAACAGCAGAAAGGAAAGAACAAAGGTGGGTGAGAGAGTGACGATATAAAAGAAAAAACCATGGCCTTTTTCAGTGCAGTAAAGTACAAAATAAAGCCTTTTTGCTTTACAATTCTAGATGCAAGTCATTTCTGTAACAACAAAGTTAATCTAATAATCAAAGCCTAAATCAAAGTCATTTTTTTCCTTTTTCGAACATGAAGTCCCAGAAGTGGTTTTCAAGTAGAAACAAAACTGAGTAAGTTCTTTAATTAAAACAGTCAATTTTGCCATCTTTGCCACCTCCATCACATTTTTCATCCATTCTTCCATTGTGGGAATTGATGTGTCCTTCCATTTTTGTGCATACAGGATTATCAACACCATCAACATAAATAATATGTTCCAACTTTTCTTTCTTTATCTAACAGCTCTAAAAGGAAAAATTATGGTTTCAATATTATATTTTAAAAATCTTTTGAAGATAAAGATCTAGTCTTAATATTTCCTTGCTTTATCACAAGATCAACAGCAGTAACTGTGACAGGGATCTGGGAGTTCCAGTGGACAGCAACTTAAGCTTGAGTGAACAGTGAACTGCAGCTGCCAAAAAAACCAAGCAGGGATAGTATGAAGATCAGGGGAAATGTTACTACTGCTTTATATTGCTCTGGTAAGGCCATATTTGGAATACTGTATCCAGTTTTGGTCACAAAAAAATATTGAGAATTTAGAACAAGTGCAGAGAAAAGCAACAACGATGAATAGGGGACCAGAGATTGAAATATTTGACAGCTACAAGAACTTGGTACTTCTAGTTAAATAAAGAGGATTAAAGTTGACATGATAGCACTCTTTCAATATTTGAGTGTCTGTAACAGAGAAGAGGATATCAACCAATTTTCCAAAGCACCTGAGGGCAAGACAAGAAGTAAAAGATGGAAACTTATCAGGGAGTACCAACCTAAAAGTAAAGAGAAATTTCCTGACAGAGAGACAATTAACCCATGGAATGGCTTGCCTCTAGAAGTGGAGGTTTTTAAGAAGACATTGGACAGTTATTTGTCTGGAATGGTATAGCATCTCCTACTTGAGTAAGGGATTGGAGTAGAAGAATTGCAATGTCCCTTCCAATTCTGTTACTCTGTATTCTGAAAATCCAGCACTTAGCAATAGCACTTGGACTTACATACTGTTTCACAGTGCTTTACAGCCTCTCTAAGCAGTTTACAGAGTCAGCATATTTACTGACTTCGGAAGGATGGAAAGCTAAGCCTTGAGCCAGTCAGACTCGAACTGCCGAACTTGTTAAAAAAACTTGTTAAAAGTGTGAATTATAAAATTTAAAATGGGTTAAGGAATATTTGGAATATTATTTATTTCAAAGGACTTGAATTTAATTAAACAAATATCTTCATAGGAAAGTAGACCATTTAACTTTCTTAAGAGGGCTAATTGGTGGATTTTCTTAAGAAGATGAGTGAAATGTGACGATAGAGTGATGGAGAGCTGGATGGATATAGAGTTAAGAAAAACGTTCACATTTTTGTTGCTTTAATTTTTTTTATTACAAATTTAAGGAGAGAAATGATTAATATTGAGAAAAAAATAAAAGAAGAAAGGAAAGGACTGTCAACTGAACAAATCTGACTTTTCTCAGAGACTGTACAAAGGATGATGCTCAAATCTGAAAATAATATTTATTTACCAATAAAATTTATATAACTGCCCATTTACTGACAGCAACATTACTGTGGCAGCTGTAGTATCATTGACTGAATCTACTCAGAGAGACTTGATTTTATTTGAAGGGAGAAGGGAAAAATATTTACAAATACAGAATAAAAGAAAAGATAAATATAAATTTGAAGAATCTGCAATATAAATGAGACAGAAACAATAATTCAAGAGATGAAAAAAGATTTAAACAATGTGACATTATTGGATTTAAAAGAAAAAGGATTTTACCCGAGACCGAGATTAGCTGTTGAAGCCCTAATTTTTTTTCCAGAACGAGAGGACATGGATGTAGAAGTACACAGAATTAACACAAAAGAATGAAAAGTTAAGATTTGTACTAAGAAATATACTGTGGACTTTATCAGGAAGAAGACAAGAAGCCAATTTCTAAGGAAACATCTTAACATTAAGCTAAGGATATCAGAATAAGAAAATAATTTTGATCAGAGATAATACTGTATGCCCTTTATAAAATATCAGAAACCTTTCGTGGACTTTTTTTTTTTGCTGAAAGTAAACAGAAATGATTTAATGATTTTTGGATTTGCCATTCAAAAGGATTAACTATGGAAAGAAGGCATAATGTAATTTTAGAGGATGGAATGATACTAAGTTTGTAACTGCTAAAGATCCAAAGTCATTTTTAAAAATACCTTTCCATTTCTCTTTTTAAAATTTTCTTCAGTTCCTATCTCTCTCTTTTCTTTCTTGCTTAATCTCATTTTCTGTACTTTTTCATATTTTTCTTGGGTAAAAATGTCTATAAAAATGTGCACAATTTCCCCCAAAATTCATTTTTAGTTTCTCATTTATCACCATTTCCTGGAAAGCATTAATTCACAAGACATAACTACCTTCAGATTTCTTACATCATTTTCCTTTTGCTTAATTAAAAAAAGTCTTTCTGTTTATTAATTCATGTTATCCACCATTTACTTCTCTTACACAATCATAATATTTCATATGCTCTGATAATTAAAAGCAAGGGCATGAATCACTGATGCTGCTATGGTTAGTTAAGCGTTCATATGATACTTTTAATAAGATAAAGAATAGACTAGGTTATCAGCTGAGTCAGTATTTAGACCAGTATGTCAGTGAAAGCCTACTTCTCACACTATTGTACTCAAGGATTTCTAAACTAGAGATGATCTTGCAAGCTAGCATATTGTTGCTTGCATCTTTTCAATAAAGGAAATATATGGAAAACTAATACGCATTTGGAGACACCTCATCCTGAATCATATGTAGAAGTAATTTCATTAATATTTTAATGTACAGTGTATTAATCCTTACAACTTTCTAACATAGGTGAAGCAGAAAACCTGATCTACTTAAGGCCACACAGCGAGGTTTTGGACATGAAGGGATTTCAATTCACTTATCTATATATGCCAGCCAATCTCATGGAATCAGGGTCATATGAAACACCTCTTTTTCTTTTGTTTTAGGGCCCAATTGCTTTGCTGAGACCATGGTTATTCCAGCAGGTCGAGAAGTGAAGACAGATGAATGTACTATATGCCACTGTACTTACGAAGAAATTACTTGGAGAATTGAACGACAAGCTATGTGTACCAGACATGAATGCAAGCAAATTTAGATCTACTAATCTAGGGAATCAGGATATTTTTATAAAATATTTAAATCCACCAGATGATTTGGTGAAAAACGAGAGTCAACTTCAAAGAATACTTTTACTGAAGATTAAGTAGGCATCAAACATTTTGTTTTTGACAGAGAGAAATATATATGTCAACATTTGCACTTAAAATATTTATGTCATTGTAAGTGTTATATTTCCAAGTGAGTACTTTACAATAGACTCACAGATTATATTATTTCTACCATTAGTTTAAATTAAATGTTTTATATAGATGATACTAATTAAAGTAACATAAATGGTTGACTGTCTTCTTGCATATCTGACCATGCATAAAATAAATAATGTTTGTTATATTATATAGACTATTTTTATGAAGAAACAACAATAGGCATAGAAAAGGTAAAAAAAAAATATTATAACCACTTAAATTTGCAAGGAATGAGGTGTTTACCTATTTAATGCAATAGGACATTTGTTATTGACTTTAGTAATTTTTATCTGCTCAGAAATATGAACACAATATGTGCCAATATTTCTTTATTATTAACATATACTGGCATGAACATACAGTAATCTGAGAGAAACTGGGCTACTTCATAATCTGCTGGATAATTTTTATATTCTGTTATAAGAAATTCAGTTTCCCATCAGTAGTCTGAAAATATAAGTCCTATATTTACTGTGGTTAAGCATTTAATGCATATTTTCTATCTTAACTTAGTTGAAATTACTTTTCCTGATAGGCAAATAATATATGACAAAACATATCCTGTTTCAACTGTAAAGTACATGACATGTGGCATTCCCACTAATATATAAATTATTTGTGAAAAGGCAGATTGTCAATCATTTTCAAGTCAATTACTCCCATGACATCATTTTCAAGAATTCAAGACACAGAATGAAAAATATTACAGTTCTTATGTTAGAAGATTACTAAATTCTGGGAAATCCTCGCAACTCTTGCTCTACAAAATGGCATTTTAAGCAAAACCGAATTAAGAAAAATTTTTAAGCATTTAATTAATTTAGGCATCTTTCCCAAATATCTTAAAATACTTTACTGTTATTAAAACAGTTAAACCCATAGAGATTAGTATTTCTTTTCAATTTCAAGGCTAAAGAATTGATACAATTTCAGTGAGAAATAGCATTTTTCAAATATACCTCAGCTCTTGACAAAAAAGTAGAAAATACTTTTTTTTAATTTGCTTATTAATTAGCTTACTCACGACTGTTTCATAAATAAATTTATATTCAGTATTTCAAATATTTTTGAAAATTCTAAGATGCTTCATATTTATTGTATTTTCATGATAAAGCAATGATACAAATTTCCCAAACAATTTACCTTACAAATTCAAAGATTATGTTAAAAGAATGCAATAATAGCAACGGGCAACATTCCAGACTTGTGGCCATCCAGTCTCTTCTTAAAAGCTTCCAGTTATAAGGCACCCATAAATTCTGAATGCAAGCCATGTCATTGGTTAATTGTTCTCACTGTTAGGAACCTTAGTTCTAGGTTGCTTCTCTCCTTGATTAGTTTCTATCCATTGTTTATTGTCTTTCCTTCTGGTGCTTTAGAAAATAGGTTGACTCTCTTTTCTTTGTGGCAGCCCCTCAAATATTAGAACAGTTTTCGTGTTACCCCTAGCCCTTCTTTCCAGTGAACTAGACACACCCAATTCCTGCATCTGTTATTCCTATGTTTTAGCCTCCATCCCCTTAATCATCTTTGTTGCTCTTTCCTCCACTCTTTCCAGAGTCTCAACATCTTTTTTTATAATATGGTGACCAACACTGAATGCAGTATTCTAAGTGTGAATACTAAGGCTTTATAAAGTGGTACTAATACTTCATGTGATCTTTATTATATCACTCTATTAATGCAAAAGAGTATTGCATTAGCTTCTTTTGACTGCCGGCTCATATTTAAGTGATTGCCCGTTAGCATTCTCACAGTTACTGCTGTTTAGTCAGGTTTCACCTAATTTGTAGTTATACATTTGGTTTTTCTTGCCTAAGTATAAAGCCTTACTTTTCTCTACGTTGAATTTTATTTTGTTAGATACGACCCAATGTTCAAGTCTGCTGAGATCCAGATGGATTATCTTCTGACTAGCTTCTGGGGTGTTGGCTATTCCTGCCAGTTTAGTGTCATCTGCAAATTTGATGAGTTCTGATGATAGGTAAGTAGGTAGATAGATTCTGTTTATCTTTTAAATCAATTTCTTAGATGACAACTTGAAAAACAGAAGAAAATGAGGCATTGCTTCACCTTTCTCTTCTGATTTTTCACTCCCCTGATAAAGAAAAGTTAGTAAGAATATGTGATAGACTAAGCATTATACCCAGGCAACTGCAATACTACTACAGGTATGGATAAAAGGCATTTTAATATTCATTCATTAAGAAAAACTCTATTAAAATCTAGCAAAATTGTCATCTTGACCTAGAACTTCTATTTTGAGAGGATTTTCTCAACTCACTTCTGCTAGTATACCCTGAGTAATCACTGATTCTTATGGATTTCAGTCTGTTTAGCACCTTCTCTACTCAGGAGCCCAGGAGCACTTAGTTGAGCTCTTTTCACACATTATCCACAGAGGTTCTTACATAAGCAGACATTTGCTCTACTCTTTTAATGTTTTCCTGACTTCAAGTTATACCTTCCTTCATCTCTGGTTCCAGAGAAGTCTAGCTTTGCTTCTACCATAGTTCTCCTGCACAAGCTTTCTTCTAAAAACTAGCTTACCAAAACCATTTGGTTGGTTCCAGTTTCCATCTTGCTTACATCTTTTTAACAGCATATCTTTCTTTCTCTTTCAGATATCTCCTTTTTTATCTCTTCTAGATTAATTATTTAAATGATGCTTTCTTTCTTATATCACCTTCCCTTTCTCTCTTTTTGTCTCCAGACAAGTAAGTTTTCCCCACCATGAGGAGGGTGGGTCTGAAAAGAACCTGCTGGGTATGCCCAAGGAAGTTTCTTCTTCCCATTCCTTCATCTCAAGGGTTGTGTTTTGTAGTTAATGTATACTTTCCTGCCGATTACTCAAATCTAGAATAAATATAGGCTATCTGGTTCAGTGTTGTAGAGCAGGGTTGTCAAACTCACGTTGTCATGGCAGTGTCACATGACACATTAGGACTTTTTTCCCCTTTGCTAAACCGGGCATGGATGTGGCCAGCACGTCTGGCCCACAGGTCAGGAGTTTGACAGCCCTGTTGTAGAGGAAAGAGCTGCTGTGTCTTGTCTACATGTGTAAATGGGAGACTTATTCATTGGAGACCTTATAAAATGAATGTTCTCTAATATAATTACATTGCAATCTGTCTGACAGTAATCCTTTTGTGCCCAGGACAAAGATTTCAGGAAAATATACTGTATTGTATGTTGATGGAGACTTTCATGGTTATGAGCTTCCAGATTAAGAGCCATACTCTAAACTTATTGGATATCCTGAAGCAACTATGACTGGCATTTTCAAAGGTGAAAGTAGTTAGTTTTATAGAGCATTCCTTGGTAATTCAGAGGCGTCTTAATCCTGAAGTTCATTGCCATTATAGTCAAGGAAAGTTGGAGTTACCCTGTTGTACAATATGTTCCTAACACAGACTGAACCTTAATGTTAAGTATACATTTGTTTTTTCCTGCTAACTTTTTAGATGGAACAACATCATAATGCAGATACTAAATGCAGTTTCCTTATTAACACCTTCCTATAAATCTACAGTGTCAAGAAAAATATCAGGAATTGCTCTGATCCCCAACCTCATTAATGAAGAATCAGAGGAATAAACTTAAAGAAATTATTAAGAAAGAATGCGAAGAAGAGACTCAAAAATGGAGGGGGGGGGAAACCAAAGGAAACTAGATGTCTGAACAAACTGGAGAAGAAAAGCCAAAGGCAAGAAAGAAAACTCAAAAATGAACTAAAGAGTTTCTTAAGAGTTTCAGAACTGTTAGAAGTGACAGAAAGTAGTTAATATCTGCAAATAACCTGAAAGAGACAGGAAAACACAAAGAAAGGAAGTCAAAAGGAAGATCCAACTATGGACTACCATGCTAAAGGGTACTAGTGGACCAATTCTATGAGGTAATCATAACAATTTGGCATTGCTGGAAAATTGGTCAAAATGTGGAAACTGCAGTTCAGTGTTTCTAAATGTAAGATCATGTACTTAAGGGAAAAGAATCATCTGATAGAGTACGGTATTGGGACTACAGTGTTAGACAGTACAAAAGAAGAAAAAGATTTAGGTGCATACTCATAGCAGATGAATGCAACATGAAAAAATAATGTGGCCAGGTGGCTGTGGAAGATAAACAAAATTCTGGGATGAATAACTAGAGGGATAACCAGCAAGAAAAAGGAGATCCTAATCCTGCTATATAGGACTTTAGTCAGACTCCTTTTGGAATACTCTGTCCTGTTCTGGAGACCTCATTTAAAAAAAGATATTGATAAGATTGAGCGAGTCTAGAGGGGGGCAACAAAAATTGTGGAAAGTCTGAGGATCAAAATGTATCAGGAGGAACTATGTATAGGACGGAAGGGAAAGGGTGACATTGAATACTTTAAATATATTAAGGTTGTGATAAGATTTCAGAAGGCTGTATTTTCAATATTAAGCAAAAATCAAGAACAGCGGCACAACTTCAAACTGACAGGAGGGAAGTTCAAAAGTAATGTTAGAAAGAATTAAATCAAGAAAGAGTAGTGGAAGTTTGGAACCAACCTCCAACAGATAAATACTTGGCTATCATGTCAAAAAAAAATTAAAAAAAATTAAAACACAGTAAATACATAAAAAGGACATTGGAAGAATATGTGAAGGACAATGAAGAAGATGCATTGATGCTAGTATATGAGGAAGTTTGAATATTGTAGAGACCAAAATGGTCTACAATGGACCAAATGAAGAGCAGAAAAGAGGCATGGAAAGATAAAATAATACATGGCTACAACAGGTATTCCTTGACTTACGACCACAATTGAGCACAAAATTTATGTTGCTAAGTGAGAAATTTCTTAAGTGAATTTTATCCCATTTTATGATTTTTCTTGCCACATTTGTTAACTGAATCACTGCAGTTAAATTAGTAACACGCCTGTTAAGTAAATCTGGTGTCCCCATTAACTTTTCTTATCAGAATGTTGGAAAAGGTGATCACATGACCCTCGGACACTGCAACCATCATAAATGTGAGTCAGTTGTCAAGCATCCAAATATAAATCATGACCATGGGGATGCTGCATTGGTCGCAACTGTAAAAAATGATCATAAGTCATTTTTTCACTGTTGCTGTAACTTTGAATGGTCACTAAGTGAACCGTTGTAAGTCGAGGATTAGCTGTACATTAAAAAAACAAGTAATGCAGATACTAACAAGACCTGGCAATGTTTAAGAGCAGGAAAATTGAAGATAGAGACATAGGGGTTAATTCTGGCAGCACAAGTCCAAGTCTTGAGAATAAATGCATACAAAGCCAGAATTCAGAAAACCACAACAGATAGTAAGTAACACTTCTGCAAGAGCTGAAAAAACAGTGGATCACCTGGTTAGTTGCTGCAAGAAGCTCACACAGACTGACTACAAACAACAGAATGACAAAGTAGCAACAATACTGCTTGGAAGATTTGCAAGAAATGCATTTGTTTACAAGCAAAAAGTGGTAGGACTATAAAACAGAGAAAAGAATAGAAAATGAGGAAGCTAAAGTGTTTTGAGACATTAGAATTCTAACAGACAGGCATCTCCCACATAACATGCCAGATTTAACAACCATTGATAAGGACAAAATAGTCTGGATAATAGACATGGACAGTACCTGGAGACAGCAGAGTAGAAGAGAAGGAACTAGAGAAAATACAAAATACAAAAACCTGCAAATAGAAATAGAACTACTATAGCAAAAAGAACACAAGAGTAGTATCAATAGTAATAGGCACCTTGTGTGCAATCCCAAAACAACTGGAGCAGCATTTGAACACCATTGGCACTGACAAATTCACCATCAGCCAATTGCAAAACGCAGCTTCACTTGGAACAACTTCCATCCTATGATGATATCTTTAATACCACAAAACATCAACAGCTGCCTATTCAAAGTCCTTGGAAAGGACTCAGTAGGTGGAAATAATTTCTATTTCTATTTGCACCTAATAATCTTTGTGAACTGTCACCATTTTTATTTACAAAATTCATTATATTCTTTCACATTCTTAGACCTTACTAAAAAAAAGAGGTGAAAACCCCTCTCTTTTTACCTTTTTTTCCTTCAAAGTACCAATTTCTTTTAAAACAAAAAACACTTTTTTAAATAAAAACTTTCTAGTACATCTTTTTCTTAACCATACAAGCTTTAAACTTCAATATTACATTTAGATCCCTCCTTCTAAACTACTCTTATAGAATAATACTTTCTTTTATAAACATTCTTTGTAACAAGAGAGTTTTTCTTTAAACTGGCACATCATTTTCTTTAACTTTCTCTTAATACAGGTACTCTCAAATACATTTTCAATATCTTTTGCGTAGTTTAAGAATTACTTAAGCATTATATATGTAAAAATATTTCATTTTCAAATTTTGGGTTAAACTTTCAGTTGCATATATCAAGCGCAAGAAAATTCATCCTAATTCCAGTTAACTCATTAAGTTTAAGTCACTCCTCCAAGCTTATCTTCATGGAGTAAAATATTTTTATTCACTGGAACGTAGAGATCTGTTTTTTCTCTCTGCATATTTATAAGGATTTACAAGGATTAGTCTTTATTAACTAAATAATCATGAATTACTTGAATATGAATTTTGTATGTATTTAATGTTTCTGAGAAAACTGAGTGATCGTTTAAAAAGTTGTTACAACTATCACTGGAAGATTTTAAACCTTTACTGCCTAGATCACGGCGGGTGTCAAACACAAGGCCTGTGGGTCGGATCCGGCCAGCAATGTGGCTGGGATCTGGCCCATAGGGCCATCCTGGAAAATGAAATTGTGCGATGTGGTGTTGGCCTGCTCTACCCAATGCGAAGAGGAAACATTGGGCCAGCGTGACTTCGGCCTAGTTTACCCAATGCAAAGAGGAAACATGCCAGCAGTTTGGGGAGAGGCATCACCCAGTTGGCCACCCCAACCCAGTCAGCCATGCCCAGTGAGTGGCATCAAGCTGGCCATGCCCACCCAGTTGGCCATGCCCACCTGGCTCCCAAAGATCAACCACAGCTCTGATCCAGCCCTCAATGAAATTGAGTTTGATACCCCTAGCCTAGACCATAAACTTTATTGCCCTGATAATAAATTTTATTGCTTTGGGCTGCAATTATCACTCTACCCTCTTTTTGGATTACAAATGACCAGAGACTTTGTGGATTTTTGTGGACTATATAATCCTTAATACACACACACACACACACAATCTTTTTTACACTAACAAACTGACATTTATTTTTTACTCTCAGCTAAGACACTATTCTTTTTTTATTTCTGCTGGAATTTTGTCTTCCTTTTCAAATTTTATTCATCTGTCATTTTTTAATACATCTATGGATTACAAACTATATCAAAAGGGCAACATCAACTCCTGACAGTGTAAACCGTTAACAAGGTGGAATGACTTGACTTCAAATGTGTGGATGCCCTAAAACTGGAGGTTTTTGAGAGGAGATTGAACAGCCATTTGTCTAAAACAGTATAGGCCCCTTCAACTAGAAACACATCCAATAGCCATAAAGGACTCAAATGTCTATATATGAACGCTCAAAGTTTAGGGAACAAACAGGGTGAACTTGAAGTACTAGTACACAAAGGCAGGGATGATATAATTGCTATTACAGAAATTTGATGGGATGAAACTCATCATGACTGGAATGTACTGATGGAAGGATACAAACTATTCAAAAGAAACAGACCTAACAAAAGAGGGGGTGAAGTTGCATTATATATACAAGATCACTACATCTCTACAGAAATACACAAGGATGAAAACTTCCTAGAATCCACATGAGTCAATATAAAAGAACAAAAGAATGACATTGCTGTAGGCATATATTACAAGCCACCCAATCAAGCAGAAGAAATAGATGAACTTTTTGCTAACAAATTAAAAAATGTAAGTAAGAAATACACTACAGTAGTAATGGGGGCCTTTAACTACGCTGATAGCAACTAGGAGATAAACTGCAGTAAGTGGGGGATTCCTAACCAAACTAGCTAACAACTTTGTCATCCAAAAAGTAGAGGAAGGAACTAGAGGAAAAGCTATACTGAACCTAACAGAGAAGTGATAGAGGGAGTTGAAGTTGCCAGAACATTGGGTGAGAGTGTCCACATCATATTGGAATTCAATATAATGTAAACACAAGTAATAGAACATAATCCAGGAAGTGTCTTACATTTCTAAAGAGCTCATTTTAACAGTCTAAGAAAAATTCCATGGATGAAAATCCTAAAGGGGAAAACAATTCAAGAAGTACGGGATGATATGAAAATATGATCATCAACCAAACACAATACCACTGAAAAAGAAAAATAAGAAATTCAAGAAGAAATCAGGGTTGTACAAAAGTCTCTCTGATACTGAAAGACAAAAAGGCAAGTACAAAAAATGAAAAGAGGGACACATAACTATGGCTGAGTATCAGTAGATAGTCCGAATCTGCAAAGAGAAAGTCAGGAAAGCAAAGGCTCAGAATGAACAAAGACTTGCAACAAAACTCAAAGATAATTTTAAAAAAAGTTTTTTTTTCAACACAAAAATAACACGAAGAAAGTCCAGAAAAGTCGACCCACTAAAGGCAGCAGAGAGAAAGCAGAACTGCTTTACTCATTCTTTGCATCAGTCTTCACCCAAAAAGAAACTATAGCCAACCTACCAAAAATATAACTCTAAAAAAGTACTAAAAATTAAAATTAAAATAAGCAAGAAAATGATCTTGACGAATATAAATCATTGTGATCTGATGGATTACATCCCAGAGTTCTGAAGGAGCTGTCAGATGTTATCTTAGAACCATTGTACCATATCTTTCAAAAATCCTGGAACACAGGAAAATTGCCTGAAGATTGAAAAAGAGCTGATGTGGTTCCCATCTTCAAAAAAAGAATAAAAACAGACCCAGGAAACTACAGACCAATCAGCCCAACATCAATACCTGGGAAGATACTGGAAAAGATAATCAAAAAACAGATCTACGAACATCTAGAAATGATTAGTTATAACTAAAATAGTTGTTAAAAGAGATCATGCCAAACCAAACCAGGGGAAGGGGCAGAAAGGGTGGGGCTCCCCTGTGTTCTTTTAATTTTGGGATGACCTTGCCGCCTCCTTTCGCCCAACATGTGGCAAGACCAGATTCAAATTACTCACTTCTTGACCATAAGACAAAAATGCTCGCTTTTCCTTACCCATCGCTGCAGTTTTTGGAGTGCGAAGGCCTTAGAGTCTTCGCGTGTTTTTCTGTCTGTGTGTATTATGTATGTGTGTGTTTAAATTACCTCGAGGACTGTTGAGAGAGCTGGTTTGGAGGGGGATTAGGTTAGGGTCTAATTACTTCACTCAAAACTAGCCAGTCGTTTTTGCCCCTCCCCTCTTGTCTCCCTGTGATTGTAAGAATCTCCCTTTAAAGGTCCAATGTTGGAAGGAAACATTGCTGTTTCTCATTAATATTTGGAAGTAAATACTGGCCTTGCAGTATTTTGCAGCCATGTGGGGAAGCCAGATCATCTTATTATTAACCTTGTCATTATGCTGGGGAGGGGGGGAGGCTGGGAGGCTGGGGAGGGAAAGGCCCTGCCCCTAACTAGTCTCCCCCCAGAGGATGCATTTTTGTCTCCTTCCTTGCATGCATATCAAAGCCACCATGGTAGAGTGCCCAAGAAGAAGTGGGCATGTTAAGGCAGCCATGTTCAATTGTCCCATTCTGTTCTTTCCCCAAGAAATAACTTTGCTGAAAGATAAAGCTATTGTTATTAATCACAATTCTAGATTTTATGCAGCACAAGACAAATAGAATGAAAAAGTTTTTGTTGGATTCTAAAATGAGTTTCTTCATTATTGTTTATATTGCCTTCCTTATTTTGAAGTTATATTTAGTAGCTTTTATATAATCTGTACAATATTAATTATATTGATTATACTGTTTCAGCAATTAAAATATTCTATCAAACTATGTTTCATTCCTTTTAGTCTTTTCATTAGCCTCAGAATTCATTCTTGCATATGCTTTAAAAACTGTAACAAATGTTTCCAGACACATACCTAATTGATATATTATTTCTTAATTACGTTCTCCCAAAGAGAAAATTAAGATTGAAATTCAAAATAGTATTTAGCCTCATATTAGTTAGTATCTAGAAAATACACTATTAACACCAAATTTATAACTCTTTTATTATGCTTTATGCAGCATAACAGAAGAGTTGTAAACTGGGACCTCCCACAGCACCACTTTGGTTGAAGTCAAACATTAATTAAAAACTATAATGTATGCTCAAGAAAATCAGAAAATAACTAATTATAATCATTGGATACAATAGTGTAGAGAATATTTGAGGGAAATAGCAAATTGCAGAGTAAATATTCAATCACTATTTAGCAATCTGCCTAATAGCACATGGATTGTATCAAGTTAATGTAAAGGCTGTCAGGTTGGGGCATGAAAATCCATAGGATATATACTTTAGTTTTAGGGGAGATGCCTGGAGAATATTGATGGATATTATAAGTTAAGAATATGAATTCACTACCTGACTTCTTTGGGCAACCGGAACTGGACCCAAGCAAAACTGATAAAAAGTATAGAGCTTTTTCTCAGGAAGCACAAGAATAGGCAACCACCAAGAACTTGTTTTCAAATGGTTCTGGGAAACCCCTTGCTAACAATTGATTTCAATTGAAAACATGTATGGAGTCAAGAATCATTTGTACCAGAAACTGGATGCCTTTGTCTTACCAAGAGACAAAAGGATGTGGCAGTTCTGAACTTTCAGGAAGAAGGTTATCTAGGGCCATAAACAACATACAATGCTCTTGATGTGTCTGCATGAATGGAGATTAAAACCAGAAAAGAAAGATTGCCTCTTCAGGCTGATGAGGAATTAAAGCTCCAAGATCATTGGATATGTTGAGGAAGGTGCCTAATTGGGAGTCTCTCCCATGAATTCATCCATATATTGTTAAGCAGCCTGTTTAATTTCAATCCTTTTTAAAAGGGAGGAGTTGCATTTCCCAATCAGGAGATGCCAATTTAAAGAAAAGTTGGCTATTTTTGTTAGTTCCACAATTTCCATTTCAGCTTTAAGATCTCTGAGATGAATACCATCTAGAATCAGAAATGAGTTTATTCTTAATTAAACTTACAATCTAAGTTATTAATTTTATTATAAATAAACTGGACTCTCATTTATCAATTATGCTTATAACTTTTCTATCACTGGGCATTTGTCCAGTTCTTTTGTTACCCTCCTGAAAATGTCAGTTTAATATTTATTTATTTATTTATTTATTTATTTATTTATTTATTGGACTTGTGTGCTGCCCCTCTCCCGAAGGACTCGGGGCGGCCCACA
>AZIM01002437.1:70527-86065 GCA_000516915.1 Ophiophagus hannah
CCTTCCTTCCTTCCTTCCTTCCTATCCTCCCTCCCCCCACAAAGCAAAGTGCTTCCTGCCTGCTGGGGGACCCAACACCCAGCCACAGGCACTCTCTCTGCACTGATGTGTGATGAGTTATCTTGCATGGCTAATTTTCCCGTGCAGAATAGCAATCAGGGAAATTTTCCCCACAGTGAATCACCTGATGCGAGGCAGTGGGGGACAGACAGACAAGGGATGGAGAAGAGCCAGTGCCAGAAGGATGCCTGGGGCATGGAGTCCATGACAGTGCCAAAAGCCCTTTATTAAAAGAAATTAAAAATGGCAAATGTAAAGAGGAATAAGAAATATTGAAAAGAAAATACCAAACCAAGACAAGGATAGAAACAACAATTTTGGATCATTTTTAGTCACAATATACTGATCTGCACGCCTGTTTTATCTGGATATACTTCAACTGTCTTTTCTATTTAAAAAAAGGTTTGTTCAGACACAGCCCTTTCAGCTTCTTCATGGTTTATTAAGTTGAAAATGAGACTTTATCAACTGATTACCTGGCTACTTTCTCTCATGTACCAGAGAAATTACATTATGAAAATGGAAATTATTAGCTAACAATTTCCTTTTATGTCTATACCAGAAAACTATGGGTTAATCTTGGAAAAAAAGAAAGTGTGAGCAGAGCATTCATACTGAAATTCATGACTCTTGGTTTCTTAGATCAATATTGTTGAATGTGAACTGGTAAGTATTTGTAGGTTTCTACATAAAAATTTAAACTGCCACAAATTGCATCGTGTTATTTTAGTTTCCCAGGCAAAAAACAAGGTATAAACAATGTCTGAGTAGGTAAACTGGTACTTTTGAGATCTATGCTAAAAAAAACCAAGTATTTTTTTTATGTAATGAATGATTGCAACTCAATAGCCTTACAATAACATTCCTTGACACTATTTCAATCTGACAAAAATAAGCATCACAAAATATTCTACCTCTATTTACAGGCAAAAAATATAGCTAACATTAATTTAGGAAGGCTTAAATCTGAGATTTAAGGTAATTTTAATAAGGTTTAGCCATGGAGCTCAATTGCACAGTTACCTAATATACAGTATAAGGTCACAATTTGTACATTTTATTGTGCATATTCCCACTGTGCACGGTTATTTACCTGCAGTCTTCTAGTACTCATCTATGAATGCATATAGAGGGTGCATTCCAGTTCAGATTTGAAGTGTCACAGAACTTGAGAGTTTTTGGTAAAAGCCCTGCCCACACCATGACATGCCATATAAAAAGGAATGCCTCCTTTCAATACTCAGTGCAATAACCATTACAGTGGATAGAATCCAAGATTCTAACTTTCAATCCAAATCAGAGGAGAGACTTGTTTTCAAAATTCAGATGATCACTTGAAGGTTTACAGTTGAAGACCCATCTCTTTCTCATTTTAATCTCTAAGAGTCACATAGATGAATCCACATTCTTACTATGAAGTAGGTAGTCTAGGAGAGTAGACAATATTGCACAAAGACTGCATCCTGCTGACATTACAATCTGAAGTAACAATGTCTTATTAAATTTGAAGGTTGCAGCCCAACAAATGTACGAAAGCACGTTAGTCAAAAAATAAGGCTGACAAAGGCACTATCTGAATATCTCACAAGGACAGGGCAAGAATGTTTTGCCAGCTCATAGCACTAAAGAATAATAATAGTCATCCATTTCTAAAAATCTTTCATAGGACAGGAAATCGGCACTTAATTCTGCCATAAAGCAACAACATCTTCAGATTCTACCTCAAAGCAATCGTTCATTTTTATATATGAAGACCAAACAGAAAGCACTTATTAAAGGTTCAGATGAGACAAACAGAATTAAAAACAGATACTTATACGTTGATCTTGAAAGTTCAATGCAAGCTGGAGGCCATTGTCCTTTGCATCGTAAAAACTTAAAACAAAAGTTAAAACATACTTGACAGAATACTTTTATCTCACACATAAGAGAATGAAAAGAGATGGAGTCAACTCTCATAGGAGGGAAAAAATATAGGAGTGGCAGAACTTGGGGGCAGAGTTAAAAAAAAGGGAATGAACCTAGAATCCCTAAATAGCTACAAGTGAACTAAGTCCAACTTCCCTTGAATTCCAATGATCCTTATCTAACCCCAAACAGATTCTAACCATTAGATAAGAGTCAATTCAAGAGAGATATAACTTAGTTCCCTAGTGGCTATGGAGAGCTGATCCTTCTTTTAACTCCACCCCAGGTTGTGCTACTCTTTCTCCTAAAGAAAATGAATTCTAAACAATAGTTGGGTTCCTTATAATCAAAATGAACCCAACTTTCTGTTGTAATATATGTCACATGAAATAAACTCTGCCCGATTCCACAGAAATAAAACAGAGACTTCTATCTAAATAACTGGAATTAACAATTAATAAAAAAGCAATTAATAAAAAAGTGATTAACTGGATTGGTAGCCCATCTTCAAAAGAGTGCAGGAAATTGTTCTTGGAAATATTTTCTCATTATCTATTATATCTATTTCCCTGAAACAGCATATTTTCAGTCCTTCGGGAGAGGGGGCGGCATACAAGTCCAATAATAATAATAATAATAANTAATAATAATAATAATAATAAAAAAAAATTGTAAAATCTGTGGATTGGAATCAAGCGTTTAATCTTGGAATTTTCCATGGATTAGGAGCATAAAATGGAGAGTGGCAAGCAATATCAAACTACTGCTTTGCAATATTGCAGTATGGCATGAAAAACTTCAATATTCTATTGCTTGTATCAATGAAGAAGAAAAAGGGTAAGGTAAGAAAAATTCACCCATAACCAAGCTGACCTTATATTTTGTGATTCAGAGATGAAACAATAGGCACATACGGTTTTCAGCCAATAGCATCAAACTTTTCCCCTTTTAATTCAGTAGCATTTAAAGTTTGGTACAAGGGAGATACCCCCAAATACAGTGTGATTGCAGAATGTCTATTTATTAAAAGCAGAAATTCATTGCAGACTCAAGAAAGCACATTAGTCTTCTAAACTTTGCTTTCACAAAATGAAGCCCTAAGAACTCTTAACTCCAATTCTTTAGAGTAATGATCATCTATTCTAGAAAAGATAGGTACAAGTCAATATACTAATCATAATGGCAGTCACAATACATTTTGATTTAAAATTAATTTTATACTAGGTCAGAATTCATCTCTATGGGTGACAATGAACAAATGCCAACAAGTTAGTTTATCATAGTAACTAACTCATTTGCAGTGACATTTCATTTTCAAGATATTCACCATGAACTATGCAACCAAACCATAAAAAATAATAACCAAATTTATCACTAGCAATAAATATACTAACTCTGTTATAATAAAAAGCTAAGCAGATAATTCCTCTAAAAATATCTTTGTAGTCTGTATTTATAAACCTGGAAACTGTTATGCTTCCAACCTACCACAACAATTAGGGCAATCTGGGTGTAGTAGAGAATTAATTCCATAACCTGGAAAACAGCGATTAATCCACACCATTTGCAGAGTGCCTTCAATGTAGTATATTTCAGGTAGTGGTGCTGTTCTTTTTCCAAGAACTTCAACTTGTTGGCTAAAGAATTTCTCTATTAGGTCTTTTGCCTGAAGTAAAAAAAAAATACTTTCTTAATAAAGATAAAAATCAGCATTTTTCTTACTTATTTTTCTTACTTATATAAAAATACAAACAGTATCAAAAACATTAACTTTTATCATTGGCTAATGTATTTATTGCTATATACATTGAATAAAGCCCCCAACCTTTTGACCACCAGGGACCAGTTCCATGTAGAGAGGTTTTACCATGGACCACAGCGGCTTATGCGGCTTCACTTGGTTGTGTGGCCTGGTTTCTGGCATGCTGTGGCCTGGTACCAGTCCATGGACTGGGATTGGAGACCCCTAGTCTAGAGGGAGATTTGGAAGATTATTTATCTATATAGAATCATGTGATTGGAAAGGACTTTGGAACTCTTCTAGTCCAACACTATACTCAAGACAGAATTCTTTATACCATCTTCGATGAATGGATGTCAAAAAAATGTTTAAGCATCTCTTTCATAAGCTTCCACCCATTGCATTCTTCCCTCAGATGCTCTGAAGAATGAACTGAACAACTCTTCTTTCTAAAGCCCCTCAAATACTGGAAGATAGCTATGTTACCCCAATTGTCAGGTCTACCAGTTTCAGCACTTCAAATCCTGCCATCAACGGACAGGAGGGAGGGGGACTATGGAATGTGGATTAGAACCAGGGTGAGAATGGAAGAAAGGAAGCAGGAGGGAGGGGGAAATTGACAGAGGTGAGAACAATCAGGTGCTTATACCAATTTACTCAAGACTTCAAGGATAACCTGGGAATGAATGGATAAACTGCCCACCACAAAACGGTTCCCATAACAGCCAAATGCCTTGCTACTGGACACTGGTGACTGGCTCAAGGTGGTGGATCAGGAGGGAAGCAAAAACCTCATGCTTTGTGCTGGAATTCTTCAGATCCTGCCTTATTTGTTTTGCAATCATTCTACTCTAGTAAAAGTACTTATTATTTCAACCAAATGAAGTCTAGTGTTATTCTTTCCTAGCATTAGATTTGGGGAAGGTCTGACACTAGGTGGGATCTCTAAAATCAGTCAACCTGGAGACATCCTCTACTGTGGAGACCATCACACGATGTCAACTTGCAACAGCAAACAGGAGGGAGAAGCTTCAGCTGAAGCAGCAGCCAGACCCCAAAGCAGAAGAGATCATCCCGAGTAGCTAGTGGAACTTGAAGCCTGTGACAAGCAGCCAAAGCCCAAGTTGTCCCTAGGTGTCAGGAAGAAAGAAGACTGGGAGAAGCCTTCTGGGGTCAACTTCCAAGGACAGTCATGGAAGCCGCAGCAGAGAACCCCACCGCAATGATCATGGCACCTGATGAGCTTGATCACGAAGATATGCTATTCAAACAGGCACTTGATTTCCTTAGAGGGGCATTTGGCAACCTCAAGACCTGGAAGGCCCTGGCCCCAATGGCTGCATTTCCTCTGGTGGTTGCACCTCAGCGACAGCTGATCCGCCCCCAGCGGCTCAGCAGCCTCAAGCCCAGTTGGCTCCCGCACTAAAAGGATGGAGCAGAAACCCCCTGCCCTGGGAATGAAGCTTGGCAGTAATCCAAAACATCTGGCCTTCTTCCTGATCCAGGTGTGGGTATATATGCAGGATTATGGGGGACATCTGCCCATCAAAGGAGCAAAAGTATGGTGTGTTATCATGGGCCTAAAAACAGTCACAGTGGAGTGGATAGTGGCTCTGCATAATGAAGACACTCCAGAGCTGCGTAACTTCAATCAGTTCTTGTGGCCCTTTGTAAGAGATTTGAAGACACATACCCCTTGCCAACCAGAAGGCCAGAATTCACATGAAGACCATTAACCAAGGGTGAAGATCCATGGCTGCCTACAGACAAGAGTTTTGCAGTCTAGTCTGCAGGCTGAATGAGTGGCTGCATGACATGTTGATTGAGTGTTTCCAGAATGGACTGAATGATGATGTATACAACACCTGCATTTCCTGAGCGGCCCCTTGCACTCTGCACCCATGGTATATCCTTGCCAGGAGGTAGAGATTGATTTGGCCAAATCTTGAAACTATGCTAGCTGTGAATGGAGGAGACCCCATACCACCAAAAGAAGGGAGACCCCGAAGCTGCGGGATAGCAAGCAAATCTCCTGTTGGTCTCCAGCGGCTGTTTCAAGTGTGGAGTTGAGGGGCACCAAACTGCTGACTGCTGCATGTCAGAGTACACCCAAGCAAGAAGCTCATGACGGGTCCTACCAAGAAACAAGGGAAACTGGCCTCAAGAATCTGAGAGACAGTTCTGAAATGGATACAGGTTGTGAAGTTGTTCCACCCCCACCCCTCTCCAAGAGCATGAGAACTCTGAACAAGGATCCAAAGAGCCTGGATGAAAGCAGACAAAGATCCCTTGGTAAGTTGCTCTGTAATACTGGTGACTGTACCAGCAGAACTAGTGGTCCCCTCATCAGGGCAGAAGGGGAAGCTGGTGGTCCTTCTGGACTCAGGCTGCACCAGGTGCCTGGTCAGCCCTGCCTTAGTGGAAGAAATGGGCTTGCCCCTGAGGCAACTTAAACTGCCTGTGGCATTCTGCCAGCTGGATGGGTCAGTGGCCGGGGAAGCCCCTACCACATTTGTCACCAAACCAATAAAAATAACGATGGGGGAGCACACAGATACTTTAAATTTCATTGTGGCATCTGGCATAGAAAGGCCCCTTGTGCTTGGCTTCAAAAATGGAATCCCTATGTGAACTGGAGGAAGCAGCTCTTAAAAATCTGGCAGTGGGAACTAAGGGGAATCCCAGGGGAAGGATGCCCAAACTCAGAAGAAGAGAAGCTACAGTGAAACCTAGAGGGGATGTGGGGACAGACATGAAGGAGACCCAAAGCCAAATCCCGAAGGACTATCAAGACCTAGGGGATGTATTTAGTGAAAAGGGCTCAGACAAACTAACACTGCCACAACCACATAGATTGCTCGATAGAAAAACTGCCTAAGACCAAACTATATTCAAAGACTCCAAGGGAGCTTAACAAGCTCCAGGCTTTTATTGACAAAACCTTAAAACAAGGCTTTATTCAGCCAGTTAGACCACAAGTGGTATCAGTACTTTTCCAAGAAGGATCGGTCCCTTCATCTCTGTGTGGACTATCGAGGGTTAAATGCAGTATGTGTGGAAGACATATACCACTTGCCACTTATGCAGAACTTGCTCATCTGGCCAAAGGGCTTTTAAATTTTTTTTTACAAAACTGGACCTGCGGGAGGCTAACTATCGAGTCAGTATCAAAGAAGGGGATGAATGGAAACTGTTTTTAACTGCCCACTCAGATGTTTTTAATTCTGGGTATCCACTGTATTTATGCAGTTAATTAACAAAGTACTTCACCAACACTTATTCAAGGGAGTCTTAGTGTACTTGGTGACATTCTGATCTACACAGAAACTATGGCTGAGCAAGTGAAGCTAGTGTGAGCCGTGTTAAAAAAGCTGCAGGTGCCAAACTGTACGCCAAGCTATCGAAAGGTGAACTCCATCAAAGCAAAATTGACTATCTAGAGTACTGTATCTCCCACAAGGCAATCAAAATGGACCATGCAAAAGTCCAAGCAGTCTTAGATTGGGCCTGTCCTCGCACCAGAAAGAAATGTCAGAATTTCCTGGGTTTACCAACTTTTACTGCCAATTCATTTCCACATTTGCACAAACAGCCTACCCATGACAAACTTGCTAAAGACCAAAGGAGAGGGAAAGCCGAAGGGCAGCTAATCTCTTAAATGGTCAATGGAATGTCAAACCACTTTTGAAAACCTCAAACACCTGTTTGTGGCTGAGCCTGTGCTAAAGCACTCCAATCCTACCTCCTCATTCATCATTTAGGCAGATGCTAGCGACATGGCAATGGGGGCTGTGCTGCTATAGAAAAATGATCAAGGAATCCTCCAGCCTTATGCTATACCTCTAAAAAACTTATTGAAAGCGAGCACAGGTGGTCAATATGGGAGAAAGAGGCATATGCAGTCTGGTGGGTGCTGCTCAATTGGAGGCATTTCTTAGAAGGGAGCAAAATCCCATTTGAGTTCTGGACATCATAAGAATTTAGACGCACTAAAGTCTCTCAGGAGACTATCACCTAAACATGTCTGGTGGGCCCAATATTTTAATCGATTCAATTTTACTTTATGATACCTCCTGGAAGGGAAAAAATTTCCTTGCAGACACCCTACCCAGGCTGCCCAAGTACAATAGTGAAAAAAAAGAAAAGAAACAGAGTGGTGATTCCTCAAAACAACTGGCAGTTCCAGCAATAACCTGAAATGTAGAGAAACCATGCCCCCTCCCGGTGAAAGACTTACTTCCTTAAAAGAGGCTCTAAGCTCAGCCCCAGGGTTAAGGGACCATAAAGCAGAATGCACAATGCTTGATGGAATTGCACGGATTGCATCCAAGCTATATTTCCCCAAAAGCCAACAAACGAAAAGAGCCATGATTCTAAAACAGCTGGTCATTTTGAGTTCATAAAATTTTTACACTTTGTAAAGTGCCAATTCTGATGGCCATTTTTGAAAAAAGGACACTGAAAACTATGTAGCTACCTGTCTCATGTGACTCAGCAAAATGGTGCCAGGGGAAAAAATAAGGATTTCTCCAACTACTTGGAGTAGTCAAACTCCAAGCCCATGGAAGGAAGTATCCATGGACTTTATAGTCAAACTCCCTGAAAGCGCTGGCAATACTATTATTTGGGCCATAACTGACCTCTTCTCTAAACAAATGCACTTTGTGCCCTGTCACAAAATCCCTTCAGTGTGCATGCTGGCTAAACTGTTTATTCAGCACATCTACAGCTTACATTATATCCCTGAATGCATTATCTCAGATTGGGGAGATTAATTTACCTCTTGGTTCTGGCAAGAGTTTCTTAAACTCTTGGGAACCTCCCAGGGACTTAGCTTCTCTCATCATCCGAAAACTAATGGATCCTGTGAATGTACAAATTCTGTATTAGATAAATACCTCATAGTATTTGTACCTATGTCAATTACCAACAAGACAATTGGATTGATCTGCTTCCCTTTGCAGAAGTAGCCTACAATAATTCCCTCCACAGCAGCATTAGCTTTAAGCCATTCAAAGTGGCTTCATGGCAAGATTTTGTAGACATGCCCAAATTACATTACCAAAATTAATGTAACCTTTCGTCCTGGCAGAATGGGTGACCCAACTTCAAAACACCTGGCCAGTGGTTCATAAACATTAGGTGATGGGCAGCAGGTACACACAAAAAGCAAGCAGACAAAAAAAAACTTTCCACCAAAAGAATTTAAAATAGGAGACTTAGTCTACCTATCGACTAAGGATCTTCAATCAACACAGCCTCCAAAAAACTGCTTAAATCTGAGAACACCTCTCCATTGCGTCCTACTGAACCACTACTTCCGTCTCCTATCCTCATTGAAGGTGAACATTTTTGAGATTAAGGACATTCTGAACTCTTGCACACATAGAGAAAAAACCCAATATCTCATTGCTTGGAAGCATTTCCTCCCATCAGAAACTGAATGAGTAGATGCCCACCATGTCAATGCCCTGCGCTTGCTGAAAAAATTCCATTCCAAATACCCAAACAAACCAAGCTGATGCCTATATTCCTTTCTCTCTCTCCCTTCCCTCTCTTTTTTTGCTGTCTCTTTTTCTTTACCAGGACTAACATCCCTGTTCAGGAGGGAAGAATGTCAGGTCTACCAGCTTCAGCACCTCAAACTGCACTTCTGCTGGCACCCTGATGTCAAAGGACAGGAGGGAGGGGGGGCTATGGAATCTGGGTTAGAGCCAGGGTGAGAACAGAAGAGAGGAAACAGGAGAGAGGAAATTGAAAAGGGTTAGACTAACCATGTGCTTGTGCCAGTTTACTCCAGACGTCAAGGACAACCGGCCTGAAAATGAATGGAAAGACTACCCACCATCAAACAGTTCCCCAAACTTCCAAATGACATACTATTGGATACTGGTGACTGGCTCAAGGGAAGTACCAGGAAGGAAGGAAGGAAATTTTTATGTGGAAATTCTTCAGATCCCACCTTATTTGCCTTGCAACCATTCTACACTAGTAAAAGTACCTATTACTTCAATCAAATGGAGTCTAGGGTCATTCTTTCCTAGAGTAAGATTTGGGGCAGGTCTGACACCAATCCTCCTCTTCATTAGACTAGACATACTAATTTCCCTTAATCATTTATCATACAGTTAAGAGGTACTGCTGGACCTCTTTGATACTCTTCTCTGTACTCTATTTAGGGTCTCGTCATCTTTTATTATTGTGACAACCAGAACTGGACATAGTATACCAAGTGTGACCTCATTAGTGTAATATAGAACAGTATTATCACTTTTTATGATCTTGATATTATCCCTCTGTTGATGTAGCCTAGGACTGAATTGGCTTCTTTGGCAGCTGTAGCACAATGTTGGCTCAGGCTCAGATAATAGTCCTCTTGGACACCTAAATCTCTCACACAATTATTACTGTTGATCCAGGTACTGTCTGTTCTATACCTGAGCATTTGTTTTTTTCAGAACCTTACTTTCGCATAACTGAATTACATCTTAGGGCCTATTGTTCAAATCTGTCAAGGTCCTTCTGAATCTTGAGTCTATCTTTTAAAGTAGTAGCAATTCCCCTCCCCACCCCAAGGTTGGTGTAATCTGCAGATTTCATGAATCCTGTTTCTATTCCTTCATCTACATTATTTATGCAGATATTAAAGAACACTGGGCCCAAGACAGAACTTTGAGGAACCCTCCTGCATGCTTTCTTACACATGGATTGCAATTCCATTGAAGACCAGATATGGAGCGTGTGGTTGGTCAGCCAATTGTGAATCCATCTAGTGATGGTACTATCCATCTCACTTTGTTCTATCTTACCATGAAATAAGTTGTGGTCTGCTTTGTCAAATGCCTTATACTTATAGTATACGTAGACCCTCCCAATTCTAAGTATACCATATGTACAGCATTAGTATACTACATCCATAGCATTTCCTTGATTCATTTCTTTAGTTACTTTATTAAAGAAGGCAAACTATGTATTCTAGGCAGCATAGATTAAAAAAGCAGTAGTAATTGGGAAGCTGAATAAACATACTCTTTTGGGCTTATATTTAAGCCCAAAATGAAGAATATTTACATTTCTTCCTTTTTTCTCTTTTCACTTCTTACAGGGATGAGTATTCTATATTAACAATGAAATGATGTTAATAAACCAGAATTTTATATTCTTTTATTAATGGATACCCACAATTTTCCCGAAACAAACTAACAAACTATATACATAACCATCACAAAGTTGGAACAAAGTTTAATACTTTTGTATACTGATCACTGTTTTTGAAATGAGGCTTATTTATTTAGTATTGTTAATTGATTTAATTTGACAAAACTTAAGGAACTGAACTTACTGCACGAACCTCTCTCTTATTACATCCCATATTCTTTGATAATAAACTACATTCTTATTCTTTTTAACTCAACCTTTGTTTTACAACCTTTATTTTACACAAAAAGAATATTAAAGCTATTCAATTAATTTTTGAAAGATAAACAAGAAACAATTACATTCTTGTGAACTTCATTTCTTTTCTGAAAGATTTATATTACCTTTCGTAATCTTCTTGATACATCACATACACTTTTCTGACACATACTTTTGCCTTTTACTGCTTCTAGAGAAGAAACTGTAAAAATGTTCAGCTATACGAGGGAAACTATACAATATAAATAGTCTTGATTTCTAAAGGAAATTAACTATGAATTTAAAGGACAAAAGACTTATTTGAGTCAACTTCAACTCCTGATGACTAGATATCTATATCACTTTCTTGCCAACATTTAATAAGTAGTATGTCAATGCAATCTTCCGAAGTATTTTTCAACATTTCACTTTATTCTACAGTGCTAGATTTTCTGGAAGTCCCCCATCTAAAGTAATTATTTTGGTCCATGCCACTTAAAATTTTATATATCTGCTGAGATCACTAAGGTATTCTCAGCCACTGTGGCATCTATTTAACAGTAATTTTTTTAAATAATCAATTAAGGAATTTAATCCTCTTGCACATATAATTGAAAAGTACGCTGTATCACCAAATTTTACTTTTATACTCAGTGAATATGTAAATGATGCAATGAACAATCTATTTTAGAGTATGTGATATAGTAAGACCTCTGATATAGAATACATAAATTAGAAGTCAAAGTTTTAAAGTTTTATATCAAGACCTCTTTTTAAAGAAGAGTCTTGTTGTCCAAAATGTATTACAGCACACAGTATTGGATTAAACAGAGCAATGATGTGACTTGCTATGGTACAAAGGAGTAAGATTTAGACTGAAAGAACAAGAGAATGTGTAGTTATATAAAGATCACAACATATGTTTACTGCTTATGAGAATAGTCATTTTTGTCATCGTCACAGTTTTATTACCCCACAAAATAGGATTTCCTGGATGGGTCAAGTATATTTTTCAAGGACTTATCTGCTGTTATTAGACCTAAATGAAACCCCTGCCAATAATGAGAATCACTTGTATTTCAACTCCAGGATGTCAAAGCTTATATTTTTTTAAATGTGAATTCACCAACTTTTCTCAGTGCAACCTATAAATTTAATCTACAGAGGTTTATGCCAGAATAAATATAAGTTAATGGCTTACAATATGGTCAATAATAAATCTTGCATATAACAGTTCATTGCTTTCGAAATACATCAACATTTTTCAGAACTAGTGCTCCATTATTAACTAATACCGAACTATGTTTTATTATTGAAAATATCTACAAAGGCAAAGAAAACTGAATAACAGAGTTATACTGAAATCATTATTTCAGTCATAATATACTTCCTTAATATATAATTAAAATGATCTGGTCATTTACTAAATCAGCAAGCTGTCAAAATTATTTCATTGTACATAATTAATATCTCAATTACTTTTTACATAACTTCTGTCAGATACACCTTTAATATATGGGACAAAAAAAATTTCAACATACCATGAAAAATTGGGCATCCATGAACAACTTCAAGCTAGTCTTACCTTTAAAAGTGAAGAATAATTCATTTTGCATTCCAGCTCTCTGCATTTTTACATGATGGCATTCAGACTTTTGTAATGAAACCTCGCAGGCTAGCTCCACAACAAGCTTGGCCAATATCTGAAGCAGCTTCTTTTCAAAAGAAGTATTATAGATACTGTTGCAGGGAGCTGAATGATACCGTGCTGTAAACTCATAGTAAAAGTTGGGATCAGAATAAGCTGCAGGGAAAAAAAAGTTTAGATTGAAACAAAAGCAAGATACCAAGATTAAGATTTAAAACTTCTGAATTTATTTTTTAAACAAGAATTAATTGCACCAAAGGAGAAGAAATACAATCCCCTAGAATATTACATTCAGGAACTAAGTTGCTATTTTAGGTGTACTCAACTAGTTGGAATTCTCCTATGGGATCTTTTTCTTTTGAACAGCAGATAAAATTTTATCCAACCATTGTCAACATACTGTTCATTGTTCAAGAATCACAACAGGAAGAACTTTTTATTACAAATAACTCATGCATTTTTGAAGTTGAGATCTAGACATTTAATTTTCTTAATTTATTTTTTATTATCATGGGTTGGATATTAGTGAAGTTATTGGCTTAAGAATAGGCAGATCAAGACTGAAAAATTCATTTACAGATGGAAATACAAAGATGATCAGATACTAAAACTCACTGTCTTCTTCAAAGATATGCTGTAAAGATAAAAAGGGAGGATTGCTGGGTAAAAACAGATCTTTTAAGTTGGCTGATTAAAATAAAACTACTTTTCAACCTGAAGAATACCTGTTAGTGAGTCTGACAAAATATTTTAAGAATGGCCTATCCCAGAGCAAGATCTGAGTTGCTGAACTCCATGGCCAAACTGTGTTTTCACCACTTCCCATATTATAAGAGAACCTATATATGCAGTATCCTAGCCACTGAAAATATTTATTATTGGAAAGAGCAGCCCATTGGGACCTGAACCATAGACTGTCATATTTCCGCCTGGGCTCAAACGTAAATATTATATGCAAAACTGCTAAGTTTATAATTAAGGCAATGGTCCCAAGAACCTGGTACATTGAACAAATTGACGTGCCCAGTAATGGAGATTCAGCTGATTACTGACTCCTTGTATAACTACATATGTATTTTATCATTGCATTTCCTCCTATCTACTTTATTCTGGAATTAGACTTTGTATTTTATTTTATTGATAACGCCGCAAGATTAATCAGTCAATAAGCTACTTCTGTTTTCATAGGAAAAGATTCATCCAATTCAAAAAGGGCTTAGGGGAAATAGGATTGCCACATTAGTATACGTTAATAGTAGCATACCCCATTAAAACAAGATCATTATTTTCAAATTAAGAGAGAAAAGAAACAAATATAAATAACTACAAACAGTATATCCACACAATTCATATATTGCATATATAAAGTTTTATTAGAGTGTAATTTCAACAACAAAAACTATTACATGTTGAAAAAAATAGAATAAAAAGTAGAAGATACAAAAAACAAAGAAAAACAGAGAAATAGAAAAGAAAAAAGTAAGACTATAGCATAAAAAGAGAAATATATAAAGAAATGACTTCCCACCTCTCTCATAATAAGTATAGGCATTTTTAGTAACCTATCACTTTATCTTGAAATGCAACAAATACTCTCTTCTTCCATATCTCATTTCTCATCTATAAACAAATCCTGAAAGCATTTCAATCCTGATCTCAGCAGGAGTCCATTTAGGATTACTCTAGATAGCAATATATCTATTTTAAATTTGATCAAATAAATCAACTTTATGTTCCTTCTTTTCTTCTGACAACTATAAAAATAATATTCTGGATTCATTGCTCAAAAAAACCTCTTTCAATATGTCCAATCTTACAGTATTCTGCTTCAATCTGTAATTGTGTTACAGTGTTCATCTCTTTCAACTATAATCATTAATTCCCTCTAGTAGNGCAAATTCAAGTATTTTCATAGACACTGGAGAATAGGATAAATAATAAATAATGTCTGATTTAGCTTATCCTTCTATTTCTTCTAAGAAATGTTTTACCAGAACAAAAGAAATTAAAAATTGCCCCCACTTTCAAAAATTGCTTTTAAAAATATGGCTCAATGAGCATAGATGCTCTAATTTCCCAAAGAGAAAGATCTGTTTAATCGTTCTGCTGCAGAACAGCTTTATTTCACTGTCATCTCTAACAATTTCTAATATTTCTACTTTATATTGGCTAATTTATCATTATAATATCATTATTATATGTAGGCATATAATATCCATATCCTGTTTTTGTAGTCTTGTTAAAGTTTCTTTTCTTTTTGTTGGTGAATTCAATCCATTGATGTTGACTGATACCATTTTAATTTCTTCCTCCATCTTGTTGTTTGTATATAGTTCTTAGTACTCTATTTGCCGTTACTTCTCTTTGTGCTCTAGTTCTCGTGCCTTCTATTTCCAAGCATTTCATTTCCAAATGTCCTCACGTCATGGTCTGATCCTTTTTTCTGTTCTTCTTGGCTCTTACTTTCTATCTCCTCTCTACTGTCTGTTTTTTCCTCTGTAGCTAAGTAGTTTTCATAAAACTCCTGTGCTTTATCCAGGGTATCTATTTTAAATTTCTTGTCTTGCCATGTATTCAACATACTTCCGGGATGCGCCATCTAAAAAACACGTTGTATTTGACCAATTGCGAAGAGAGGTAGTGTGTGATGACCCAGAGTGTAACACAAACGTAACAAAATCCAAAACGTAAATAAATGTCCTTTAATGCCTCCAACTTGGCCCCATTGTTCAATAATACTCAGTTGGAGATAAAATGTACTCAAAAATAGTCTTTAAAAGAAAGCA
>AZIM01002437.1:98730-116292 GCA_000516915.1 Ophiophagus hannah
TGGTCAATGCCTGGAATGCTCTACCCGATTCTGTTGTTCCAGCCTCAAACCCTCACAACTTCAACCTCAGACTGTCTACTGTGGATGTCACCCCATTCCTAAGAGGTCCGTAAAGGGGGCGTTCATAAGCGCACCAGCGTGCCTACCGTCCCTATCTTACNCCATTCCTAAGAGGTCCGTAAAGGGGGCGTTCATAAGCGCACCAGCGTGCCTACCGTCCCTATCTTACTGTCCCCATTTATCTGTATTTATTTCCTTTGTTCATGTTTATGTTTATACCTGCTATGTACATGTTTGACAAACTAAATAAATACATAAATACATAAATACATAAATACATACATACATACATACATACATGTAGAGAGACTGGGAAAGGGTATGCAGGTGGGGAAGACTTCCTCACTGACTTTTTGGGGAAGCTGACAAGGAAGGTTGCAAATGACAATCACAACCAAGATTGTAAGATTCAGTTGCCACGCACCCAGATCATGATCCCAAGACCATGAGTGCCCAGATGGCCAGAATTGCAAGAATTGGTTGTAACCATCATTCATTCAGCATTGTCATGACTTTGAATGGTCACTAAATGAATGCTTGTAAGTCAAGAACTACCCGTGATTGTTAAAAACAATTAGTTTGGTTTATCTGTGCTTAACTATAACTAAAATTAAATTAAACCCATTTGATTTAGTTTAATACAAGAGTGTACATGTAAATTGACATTCTGTTCTTGTTTTAGATGAAAAACAGGAAAACATTATTAAGCAATACTGGAGGAAAATACCTGTAACCAAATCACCACTTGGTCCATGCCATTCAAATATTGGGTCGATCAATTCTGAATTTCTCAGATGATTTGTTAAACACAGAATATGTGGACTGTTATGATGCTGCCTGACATAAACTTTGACTGAAAATATAATTTAATTAATATTTGTTAAAAGAAAGCACATTAAAAATAAAATACATTTAAAAAAACAATTATCCAAGTAAAGCTATGCTATCTTCAAGATTTCTGTGTTTACTCAGAAGAAAATCTAATTAATTTCAAGGAGACTTGCTTGTAAGTAGCTCAGGATTACATGAAAGAGATTTAATTGGCATACATGGCAGAATACATATGTTTAGACTTTCAGATATAGGATGTTTTTGTTATAATTAACAAAGTTATATCTTTAGTTATGGCATCTCAATAATTAAATGTTACCTTAAAAAATAAAGATTATGTCCTTTGCTCATATTCCATTCTTTGTAAGATTGATAGACAAGCCAGGATTCACATTTTTAACAATAGATTGTTTAGAAACAGGCTGGAAGTGACCTTGGGGGTCTTTTAGTCCAACTCCCTGCCCAGGACAGGACTCCTTATATCATCCCAAATAAATGGTTGTCCAATCCTTNAACTCCAGGAGGCAAGCTGTTCCATTAATTTTTCTGATAGGAAATGTCTTAGTTCCAGATTGGATCTCTCTTTAATTAGCTTCTGCTCATTATTTCTTGTCCTGCCCTCAGGTGCTTTGGAGAATAAGTCAACTCCCTCTTCTCTATGACTGCCCCTCAAATATTGGAAGACAGCTATCATGTCACCCCTAATTCTTCTCTTCATTAGACCAGACATATCTAGTTCCCTCAACTGTTCATTGTATGGTTTAACTCCCTATCATTTTTGTTACTCCTCTCTGCACTTTTTCTAGGTTTTCAGCAGTTTTATGTGTGTATGAGTGTGTATGTGTATGTGTGTGTGTGTGTCATGAGGACCAGAACTGGATGCAGTATTCCAAGTATGGCTTCACTACTACAATATAGAGCAGCACTATGATTTTAATTACTGTCCTATTGATGCAGCCTAAGATTGCCTTAGCTTTTTTGACAGCTGCAGCATACTGCTGGCTCATACTTAAATGGTTGTTCATTAGGAGCCCTAGAGCCCTAGAGCCCTCTCACAGTTATTGCTGTAGAGCCAAGTACTGTCTAATCTGTACCTGTGCATTTGATTTTTCCTGCTTAAGTGCAGAACCATACTTTTCCCATCACTGAACTGCATCCTATTGGATAGGACCCAATGCTCAAGTCTGTCAAGATCCTTCTAAATTGTGAGTCTCTTTTCCACAGTGATAGCAATTACCCCTACTTTGGTGTCATCTGCAAATTTAATGAGCTCCTCTATTCCCACTTCTAAATCATTTATTAAGATGTTGAAGAGCACTGGCCCCAAAATAGAATCTGATGTATCCCCATACACGCTTCCCTCCATATACAGTAAATGCAACTCCACTGAAGACTACATGCCGAATGCAATTGGTCAACCACAAATCCATCTGGTGGTGGTACTGTCTACCCCACATTGTTCTACCTTACTGAGAGGTAGGCTGTGATCTATCTCACATTGCTTTTATCTTGTTAAGTAGTAACCTGTGCTCTTCTTTGTCAAATGCCTTATTGAAGTCTAAGTATAGTACAGTATATCCACATCATTTTCTTGATCTACTAATTAATTTATCAAAGAAGACAATAAAGCACAATCTGTTTTTAACAAACCCAGACTGGTTTCTAGTAATCATCTTTTCATTTGTAGGTACTCACAAATCCGCCACTACTAGGTGTTTGCAGATCCATTGCTTGATTATCCTTTCCAGAGTTTTCCCAGGTATTAATGTCAAGCTGATTTGTCTGTTGTTTCCTGGTTTCACTTTTTTCCCTTTTGAAAATTGCACATCCGCTCTTTTCCAATATGTGGCAGTTCCCCTATGCTCCAGGACCTCTAAAAGGTTTTATTCAGTAGTCTGGATATCACATCATTTGGCTTTTTCAGAATCCTTGCATGTAAACCATCTAGTCCTAGCATTTTAAACTCATTTTAAAGTAGATAGGTAAGATATTCTCTTAATAACTTTTCCCTATTTTGATCTGCATTCCTGTTCTGTCTCCCATGGTGCTACTTTTGATAGATTGGGCTAAGTTTTTCTTTTTGCATGAAAACTGATGCAGAGAAGGAATTAAGCAGTTCCACTTTCCCCCTGCTGTCTGTCACCATTTTGCCATCTTTTCCTATTAGTGGATTGATCATTTCTTTGACTTTCTTCTTATTCCTTCCTTACATATTAAAATAAACTTTGTTGTTGTTGTTATTTTTGGCATTTGTTGCAATTCTTACTTCATTCTGAGTCTTAGCTTTCCTGATTCCACCCTTGCAGATTCAGGCTATTTGTTCGTATTCTTTTCTTAGTATGAGCTCCTCTTTCCATTTTTATACTTCTTTTTGTACTTAAGTTTGTCAGAGAGCTTCTTGTTGAACCACACTGGTTTCATCTGATCTCTGTTGTACTTTGTTTGATTGGGTTTTTTAATCTCATTTTTCTGTGTTTCCCAATGTTGAATTGCTTTTCCCTTTAGGATTTCGATCTATGGAATCCTTTCTAATCTCTTAGCTTGTTGAAGTCAGCTCTCTTGAAATCTAAAATACTCCTTTGGTCTTTTTCAACAACTATGCCTGCATTATGTTGAATTCTAGTATAACATGGTCACTCTGCTCCTAAAGCTCCTACAAATTCTATCCCTCATTATTTCATCCCTATTAGTAAGGATTAAGTTCAGTGTAGCTGATCTTCCAGTTTCTTCCTCTGCCATTTGGATGATGAAGTTATCAGCTAGGCTCATCAGGAAACTGTTTGATCTCCCACTTGCTGCAGAATTTATCTCCCAATTAATGTCCCTCACTACTATAGTGGTGTATTTCCTACATAGCTAGCTATCTGATTAACCAAAAATTCATCTATTTCCTCTGCTTCACCTATAGCAATGTTTTTCTTCTAATATTCACGAAATACATTCAAGAAGTCTTTCATCCTTGATATTGTATGTATCTATTCTAACATACAGTGCAACTGCTTCTCTTTATTTATTTTTGGAGTCTGTTTCTTATTACAGGTAGTCCTCAATGTACAACCATTCATTTAGTGACCAAAGTTACGACACTAGAAAAAGTGACTAATGATCATTTTTCACACTTACAATCATTGAATATCCCTATGGTGACATGATCAAAATGCATATGCTTGGCAACTGGTTCATATTTATGACAGTTGCAGTGTCCAGGGGTCATGTGAACACCTTTTGCAATGTTGTGATAAGAAAAGTCAATAGGGAAGCCAGAGTCACTTAATAACCATGTTACTAATTAAATAACAGTGATTCACTTAACAACTGTGATAACAAAGATCATAAAATGGGGCAAAATTCACTTAACAGTTGTCTTGCTTAGTAATAAAAATTTTGGGCTCAATTGTGGTTGTAAGTCGAGGATTACCTGTACATCTAAATGGCAATCAATGAACTAAACTATATTAATTATGGTAAATGGGTTTCAAAAAACCAGGAAAAGAAACCAACTATAAATCAGGATTTTATATGGTAACATCTTTAGTTTAACCATTAACCAGTCTGTTGATTTTAGTTTAATAGGACTTGTGTTTTCTTTATTTGTATTACTTCTCATAGAAAGTAATGAAAAAGAGTAAAGGAATGGCATTAACATTCCTGAGGCATGAACTGTGTATTTCATCTAAAGGCAAAGAATTAACGTGTGAATAGAGCCAATGCTGAAAACCTCTCCAGAATTTCAAATTTGTTTGAATGAATGTATAGCATTTACTATATACCTGGTAAATTTGTTGATCCTACAACTTTCGGTGAGTGATGATCTATTCTGGTAGAAGAATGAACTGTTAAAAGAGAGGAAAAAATAGCATAAATTCAAATCTTAGAAAAATAACTAGACAGAAATGACTGAGTAATCAGAAAAAAAATAACAGCAACCTCAGCCTCTTCACACACAATTTCAATAATAGAGAATGAAGTGGCCATATTCAAACAATAATCCAAAATATTTAAAAATATATTTGGTTTTTCTTGACTAAGTGTAAAATCTTACTTTTCTTACTACTTAACTGCATCTTATTGGATAATGCCCAATGCTCAAGTTTGTCAAGAACCTCCTGTATCTTGACTTTATCTTCTAAAGTGATGGCTATTCCACCCAGTTTGCTGTTGTCTGCAAATTTGACAAGTTCCCCTTCTATCCCCTCACCTAAACCATTTATGAAGATGTTGAAGAATCCTGGGCTCACAACAGAACCTTGAGATACCCCACTGTACATGGTTCCCTCCATTTAGATCTAGTTCCATTGGGGACTACATATTTGGTCAGCCTGTTGTGAATCCATCTGGTGGTGATACTGTCCATCCTGTTTTTTTTTAATCTTGCCATTTTTAAAATCTTACTTTTATCTTGGTAAAGATAAAAGTGGACTAGCTATAATCTACTTTATTAAATGCATAAGTCAAGTCTAAATAAAATATGTCCACAGTAGTTCCCTGACCCATCAATTTAATCACTTTGTCAAAAAAGAATGCTATTAGGTTTCTCTGGTATGATCTGCAAAGCTAATCTACCAATGCTTTTAGTAATAACCTTGCTTGTTTCAAAGTGTTTGCAGATTCCTTGCTTAACTTTTCCAGGGTTTCCCCACATATTGATGTCAGGGTATTTGGCCTATAGTTTCCTAGATCCATTTTTCATTTTTGAAATGAAAACCTCAACAACACTTTTCCAGTCATCTGTTAGTTCCAGAAGTTTTGAAAGATTTGGTTCAGAGATTCCAAGATTGTATCTGCCAGCTCCTTCAGAACCCTGAGATGCAATCCATCTGGCTTGATGATTTCAACTAATCTAGAGTGAATAGGTGTTTTCTTACTATTTTCTTGCCTATTTTGACTTGTGCTCCTATTCTGGGTTGTTTTTCTTTTTGCATAAAGACAGATGCAAATAATGAATTAAGAAGTTCCGCTTTCTCTCTGCTACCTATCACTTCCTTGCCAACTTCCCCCATTACTGGAACAATCATTTCCTTAATGTTTTTATTGTTTTTTACATGTTGAAAGAAACATTTTTAAAATTATTTTTGGCATTTGTTGCTACTTTCAATTCGTTCTGAGTCTTAGCTTTCCTGATTTTGTCCCTGCAGATTAGGGCTGTTTGCTGGCATTCTGTTTCTCTTGTGTGTCCCTCTTTCCATTTTTTTATACTTGTCCTTTATGTTCAGTTTATCAGAGAGGTTTTTTTTAATACAATCATGCTGGTTTCGTATGAAGTCTCTTATTTTTCTTTCTCAATGATATTGTTTTAGACTGGGCTTTTATAATCTGATATTACAGAGTTTCACAAGTGTTTTGAGATGTTTAGCCTTTAAGGTTTCCATCCATGGAATCCTTCCTAAGCTCTAAGTTTGTTGAAATCATTTCTCTTATAAAGTCTATGATATTAATTTGACTCCGGTCAGATATTTGTGCCTGCATTATATTGAATTCTAAAATGACGTGGTCATTCCCTCCTAAAACTCCCTGCAACTTCAATCTCTTCTGTCATTTTATCCCTATTAGCAAGAAATCCAGTATAGCTGACCCTCTTGTTGTCCTCCTCTGCTTTTGGGATGACAAAATTGTTTGCCACGGTCATCAAGAACTTGCTTGATCTCCCAACTGAGTACAGAATTTTTCTCCCAGTTGGTTTCTCCCAGTGTTTTCTTGCTGCCCATCACCTTCAAGAAGCGAGAGGAGCTGAATGTCAACTCATAAAGTATTCCTGGACTCCTTTCGAATTGTCATGGGGGGGGAGACACCTGAAGGAACAGCAAGGCAATCAAAACCAGAAGTACATTCCATGCATACCTTACCAAGGTTGTATCCCAGGTAACTGATCCAGGTGGAGGGGCTGATTTCTAGAGCCTCTGGAGAAAGTCCTCTGTTGGAGAACGTGATTTATGATACACCCAGGGGAGAGGGGGAAACAGGGTCATAGGAGCACCGTAAATTACGTGAGTCAGACCTGGATTCATTAGAATAAGTGCCAACATATTGCTTCTAATAAATAATTAGATTTCTTTTGAAGTTTGGCTCGAGGCTCATGATTCGATTAGAGCATTTGTTGGAACCCTGATACCCGGTTGATATCATTATACTGTAACATGCTTCCTGTGCCCTTTAGCTAAAAAAAGTTCATTTTTTTTCTTTTATATTAACCGAAATGCATTCAAGAAGGTTTTGTTCCTTAGGATTTTATTTGCATTTTATAGAGGTGCAGTTATTTCTTACATATAAGACAATTCCATATCTTCTTTTTTAGGTCTGTTTCTTTTGAACAATTTGAATTCCTCTAATTCCAATCATTCCATTCCATCACATTTCAATAATTGCACCAATGTCATAATTGCCCTCATATATTAAGATTTTAAGTTTGCCTTGTTTGGTCCTTACACCTTGAGTATTACTGTATAGGCATCTAGATGCTACCCAACCAAGAAGAAGAAATAAATGTCCAGTTAACAAATATATGTAGGAAAAACAGCACCATGGTAATGGGGGATTTTAACTATCCTGAGAGACCAACCCTGCAACAAGTGGAAGAACCAGCATGGCTGCAAAAAGAACTCTTGGACAAACTGAAAGAAAAAAAAGTACAAAAATTGAAAGGGGGATACATAACTAACGCAAAATACCAACAAATAGCCCAAACCTGCAAAGATGAAGTTAGGAAAGCTAAAGCTCAGAACGAAGTAAAACTTGCAACAAATGTCAAAAATAATAAAGATGTGGTTGATCCAGATTCGGATGTGGGACTGGAAGAGAAACTCATCAAATTTGCAAATTACACAAAGCTACAGGAATAGCCAACACCCCAAAAGATAGGCTCAAGACCCAAAATAATCTCGACAGACTGGAACACTGGGCCCTATATAACAAAATGAAATTCATACTGGATAAAAGTAAGATTTTACACCTAAGCAAGAAAAAACATTTGTACACCTATAGACTAGGTGAAACTTGACTCAATACCAGTAACTGTGGGAGGGATCTTGGAATCCTAATGGACAATTAGTTAAATATGAACTAAAAGTATGTGGCAGCAGCCAAAAATGCCAATGCATTAATAAGAAGAATATAATCAACATCACATGAAGTATTTACAAAGCCTTAATAAATTTAATAAAAATAAATAAATAAAAAATAGCGCATCCAATTTTGGTCATCACAATATAAAAAATATATTGGAACACCAAGAGTACAGAGAAGAACAACAAGGGTGATATCAAGCCCAAAGTTGACATATGTGTAGCCATTTTAGTTAATGTAATATTATAGTATCTGCTATCCTTTTCTTTTTCTCTGCAAGGGGGGTTTCGGGCTTGCCACATTTCAATGGATGGGAGGAGGGAGTAGATAATGAAGAATGTTTTGGCTAGGTGACATTCTTTCCCAGGGAACAGGCTGTGTGTCCCTGCAGATGACTGGAGGTGGAGTTTGGAGTCACCAGAGGTACTGGATTGAATGTTGATTGGGGAATGTGAATTTGGTGGGACATTTCTAACTTTCAATATTATTGGGTGTAATTCTGGAATTACAACAGACTTTGCCAATTTGATGTATACCTGAATAAAAAAGAATTGTTTTGGAAAATAGACTTTGCAAGTTTCTTTTTGAAAAGGGAATTATCACTTGGAACCCTGATATTATTTCAGATCTCTTAAAAGGTCCCGAGACAGAATCGCTATCCAGGATTCTGAGCTCTGGCTGCTTACTCGGAGCTTTCAGCTGGGCAGCAGCAAAGACTCAGGGAAAATGGCAGAGAGACAGAACCCGGGGGCTGGCCCATGAGTGTAAGCTCTCCAGAGGACCCTATGATGACCCGTAGTCTCTCAAAATAACCCAAAACCCAAAACATGAATTAAAGTCTGGCAATGCCTTCAACTTAANGAGACCCAGTAAATAACCCAAAACCCAAAACATGAATTAAAGTCTGGCAATGCCTTCAACTTAAACGTCACTGTTTTATTAGTCACAGTTTAAAGTCCCAAAAGTAAATAACGAGGCAAAAGGAAACCAAAAGCAAACTGTATTGACGAGAGTTCTGCAGCAAACCAAGATGAGTAATCATACATTCCAAGAAGAATTCTTCCATGGGAAGAACGCCAACAAAGATAAACCTCACTCAAAGGAGGCACTAAATTTGACTCCAGCAATTCTGAATACGCAGTTACAAACTTATATACATAACTACCAGCTGTGAGTCAGGAGGAGGATCATGGTCCTCTCCTTCCGAGTAGACCACGCTTTTCCCTGATCTTCTCCTCCCTGCGTGCCCGAGGATGGATAGGGGATGGGCCTGGATCCTCTTCTGATTGCTCAGCTGGCCTCTGCCCTTCCCCAGCCTCCTCCACCACCTCNTCAGTCTCCACCAGGGGCATGACAGACCCTGTCAAAAGATGCCTGTCCTGCAGCAGATCCCCCAAGAGGCACTTAGAGTGACCATGGTCATGGAGGACATCACTGGGAGCCCGCCTGAAGTCCCCAGTTGAATGGTCAACAGGAGCTGGGATCCAGTGGATGGAGAGGGATCTACTCAGCCAAGCAACCCTCCTGGATCCATTCATCGATCGCCCGTTGGCCTCGGCAGAGTCCTGAGCCACGATCTTGGAGTGGAGGCCGTGGGGCCCATAGATCTAAACAAGCTGGTAGAATGGCAGTACCAAACGGCAATGTGCAGCCAGACCTTTGAAGAATTGCCTGACCAGCTGGAGCAGCTCTTCATCGGTGGTGAAGCAAGAGAGCCTCGGGGAGAGCAATTACCCCATTGGAGAGACCGAGCAACTCCGGCATCCAGTCCATCAACTTTCGGCCTCACCCAGTTGCTGGAAGAATTAGCCCCCGCCCCAAGGAGAGGCCAATCTACTGCAGGAGATTTGCCAATGCACCGCTCACCCCCAAGAGTGGATCTGAGAGCAGTGGGAAGAAGGGGGAGCCTGCAAAGAACCCAGCGAGGAACCGGACCTCCACCACAGCCTCATCTTCCTCCAGCTGACCAAATTCCCCCTAGATGGGCATTCTACCCTGGCAGAGGCTGGGTTTGTGACCAGGGCCAACCTGTACCAACCACCACACCTGCCCCACCACCACTACCACCACATGCAAATGCCCCACTACCATTCAAATACCACAGGAACCCCACTGATGCCAAGTCACTACAAGGATTTAGCAGAGGTGTTCGATGAGGAGGACTGCAACATACTGCCCCCCCCCCATTGTGCCACAGACTGTGCCATTGAATTCATAGACAGGGCTAAATTACCAAAACCCAAAATGTATTCCATGACACCCAAAGAAATGAAAGAACTGAGGAATTACATTGATACCAATCTGGCTAGAGGGTTCATACAACCAGCAAAATCCAGACTTGCAGCCCCAGTACTATTTAAAGATAAAAAAGATGGGTGGGGGTGAGATTATGCATTGATTTTAAAGGAATAAACACAGTGTGTATTCAAAACACCTACCCCCTACCACTGATGAAAGACATGCTGGGACACCTGGCTAAGGAAAAGGTATTCACAAAACTAGATCTCAGAGAAGTGTACTATTGAGTTTGCATCAAAGAAGAATGTAAAACTGTTTTTAACTGTCCCTTAGGCAGTTTTCAGTTCAGAGTGATGCCATTTGGACTACAGGGGGCCCCAGGGGTCTTCATGCAGCTGATAAATGAGGTCCTGCATGGACAGCTATATAAGGGGGCCCTGGTGTATCTGGCTGACATTCTTATCTACAATGAAACCCTAGAGAACATATTAAATTTGTGCAAGAAATGTTAAAGAAATTACTGGCAGCCAACTGTATGTAAAATTGTCTAAATGCGAGTTCCACAAAGACGCACTAAATTACCTTGGCTACTGCATCTCAAATAAAGGGATAGAAATGGATCCAGCAAAAATGAAAGCAGTACTAGACTGGCAACCCCCGTGAACCCGCAACAGCTACAAAGTTTCCTGGGGTTTGCTTACTTTTACTGCAAATTTATCCCCTCATTCGCTGAAATCGCACTGCCAATAACTGAATTACTGAAAACAGGGGGAGGACCAACAAAGCCAAAGCCTGGCCAACTCCTGAAATGGACTTTAGATTGCCAAAAACCTTTGAAACATTAAAGAGACATTTCACAAAAGAACTTATATTAAAACCCCCAGATCCAGAGCAGCCTTTTGTAGTGCAAGCAGATGCTAGTGATGTGGCAGTGGTAGCCGTGATTCTCCAGAGAAATGACAAAGGAGACCTGCAGACCTGCATATATACGTCCAAAAATCCAGAGACTGAGAGGAGATTGGCTGTTTGAAAGAGGCTTATGCAATCCAGTGGGCTCTTCTAACTTGGAGACAGTTCCTAGAGGGTAGCAATAATCCTTCTGAGGTATGGATAGATCACAAAAACCTAGAAACCCTAAAAACCCCAAGAAAACTCTCACCAAAACAAGTTAGATGGGTGCAATAATTCAAAAGGTTCAATTTTCAATCAAAGTACATCGCGAGCGGGGGAGCCTACTAGCAGACGCGCTAGCAAGGAAACCCCAATTCAATAGCAAATGAGGTGATTCATCTGATGATCCCACTGTCCCCTCAGCAGGTGGCTCAAGTCATCCCCCAGGCTCAAGCCCGATGACCAGGTATTCAAGGAAAATCGGACATGATCCAAAAACTACAAAACGAACTGACAGCAGATCCTTGGTATCAGGATAATAAAAACCTATTAACAAGGGATGGCATAGCCTGGAAAAGATCCAAGCTATACGTCCTCAATACCCTATGCCTCCAAGTGCTACAAAAAAGCCATGATTTGAAACAGGGAGGGCATTTTGGATATTTAAAAACCCTACACATGGCCAGGAGACAATTTTGGCGGCCAAGAATGAAACAAGACATTGAGGACTATGTAAAAAGTTGTGCCACCTGTGCCACCATGAAAACCAGACCTGGAAAACTTCCAGGACTCCTACAAATGGTGGCAGACCCCTCCCAACCTTGGGAGGAAATAGGAATGGATTTTATAGTAGACCTGCTGGAGAGTGGGGGAAACAGTCATGTGGACCGTGATAGATTTATTGTCCAAACAAGCTCATTTTGTTGTGTGTTCAGCTAGGAAATTATCCAAACTGTCTGTTAAGCATATCTACCAGCTGCATGGAGTGCCTCACAAGATAATTTCAGACAGAAGAGTCAATTTACCGCCAAGTTTTGGCGGGAATTTATTAGGACTATTGGGTCATCTCAAGGGTTAAGCTCATCTTTTCATCTGAGCACTAATGGATCTGAGGAATGTACAAACGTGATGATTCAGCGATACTTAAGATGCTATGTAAATTACCAACAATCTAATTGGGCTGACTTATTACCTTTTGCTGAAGTCGTTTACAATAATACTGTACACAGTAGCACAGAATTAACCCCTTTCCAGATAAATACTGGAATGGAATTTGTCCCTATGCCTGAATTGCCTAGGGATCCCCCTCCATCCATGTCAGTAAATGAATGGATGGACTCCTTAAAGGAGTCGTGGGAAAATACCAAAAAAGCTTTAAAAGAAACCGCAGAAATCCATAAAAAGCAAGCTGACAAACATCACTCTCAGCAACCACAATTCAAAGTGGGAGATAAGGTTTATCTGTCAGCCAAATATTTAAAGCTGTATTTGCCTTCTAAAAAACTGAGTACAAAATGTTTGGGACCTTTTCAGATAATCAAGGTAATAAATCCTGTAACTGTGCAGCTTAGACTCCCTCACTTGTTAGGAAAAGTGCATCCGATTTTTCAAAGTAGCCTGTGAAAGCTGTTTGTTACTTCCTCCCTATGGCCAGCAGACTGCATGGCTCCAAAGTCTTTAATTATTGCGGGACATGAGCATTATGAGATTAAAAGAATATTGGACTCCAGAATCTTCAGGGGGCAGTTACAATATCTAACCCATTGGAAGGGATACCCTATTTCGGAAGCCACATGGGTGAAAAGCTGGAAAGTCAATGCTAATAGACCTATGTATACCGACCAGGAACCTGCAAATATATAGTAACAATAAACTTTGGTTCACAGCTAAACTTAAGCAGCTACGTCATTCCAAAGAGGAAGCCTACAGAAAAGGTGACAGAATGCTGTACAATCAGGCCAGAAACGTATTAACAAGAGAGATCAGAGTAGCAAAAAGAAGCTACTCTGAAAAGTTNAGATCAGAGCAGCAAAAAGAAGCTACTCTGAAAAGTTAAGGAATCAGTTCTCAACAAATGAACCAGTAAACATCACGGGCTACAGTAAACCTCCTTCCCAAGCAGAAGGAAATCAATAACTAGCAGATGACCTCAATGTGTTTTACTGCAGGTTTGAAACAAAACTACAGCCACCTATCTCCACAACCCCCATCTCAAACACACCAACAACAGCCAAGCTTCCTACAACTGACCACATCTCAGACACACTAACAACAGCCAAAGCTCCCACAACTGAGCCCAACTTATTGGGTTCACAACCTCCCCCCCCCAGCAAGCCAGGCCAGGAGGAGTGTGGACAGTTGTGGGCCGAGTGCCGGAGGGTCAGAATGTGCACTCCAATGTCGCCTCAACACACGTTTCCAGCGTATGCTCCTCTGTCCCGAAGTGGGGTTGAGTAGAGGGTAGGGGGAAGGGAGCAGGGGGAAGGGGAAGGGGGCTGCTAGGAGGAGAAGCCAGGCTAGCTTTCCTTTTGGCGAAGGATGGGGAAAAGACCCAATAAAGGCCACTACATTCCCATCATTCCTGGGTTGTGCTGTTAAAGAAATCCAGTGCCACCAGGGAGAAGTCAAGTTGTGAAAGAGTGATTGAAGTCCTTACAAAACCTCACTATTCAGGTTAAATTGCCATGTTGGCATTTTGTGATAAATAAGTCTATTTTGGGTTGCAGTTTGGGCACTCGGTCCCTAAAAGGTTTGCTATCACAGGTATAGGGTCTCCTGCTTAAGCAGGGGGTTAGACTAGAACAATGGTGTCAAACTTAATTTCATTGAGGGCCAAATCAGGGTTGTGTTGGGGGGGTGGATGGGGGGGTGGCCAACCCAACATCACTCATCAAAGCTCCATTTTTACCCACAATGGCCCGGGTTATTCACTGGCAGAGAGCTACAGGAGGCTGTCACGGCCAAAAACGGAGACCAGGTGGCCAGGTTCCCCAAGCTCCATTTTCATTGGCAGAGGAGGAGGCTGTTGCAGCCAAAAACAGAGCCCAGTGGCTCCGCATGGCCCTCTCAAGCTCCGTTTTCACTGGCACTGAGGGCCGGTCCTTCTGTTTCCAGGGCCGGCCTGCAGGCCAGATGTAAGCACCCCGTGGACTGAATCTGGCCCCCAGGCCTTAAATTTGATACTCCTGGACTAGAAGATCTCCAAGGCCCTTTCCAACTCTGTTATTCTATGTTTTAGGTCCTTTTTGACTGTCCCTGGATTTGCTTTCTATGTATCATGTTTTATATCTGAGTTCCCTTTCTTTTGCACTATTAATTGGTTGACTTCAGGTTCGTCCCGTTCTATATTTAATTTAAAGTCCTTCAGATAAGCTGGGCCAGTTAGAAGTTTTATAACCAAACCAGAGCCAGACATTCTTGAAACTGAAAGTAAGTGGATCCTAGAAAACACCGCTAACAATAAAATTGGAAGCCTTAGAAAAATAGGGGCAAAAGATAGATCATCAGAAAGAACAAAGAAAAGCTGATGTCTTTGAATTGGGGTGCTAGAAAAGCCAAACCTCTGGCTACAGGAATAATTAATTACTAAGTAAAGTAAAATCAGACTATTTTCAATGAGCAGTTTGATGTTACTTTACTTAGTAATTAATTATTCCTATAGCCAGAGGTGTGGCTTTTCCAGCAACCAGTTCAAAGGCATCCACTTTTCTTTTCTAAGGACTGTACAAAGTATAACGTATTCTTTTCTACAGTGTACTGTATTTTTTGCACTATAGTGGGTGGAAATGTCTGTGCGTCTTATAGAGCAAATATTGTGGTGGGGGGCAAGGGGGTTTGGTGCAGTGCTGCCGCTGGGGAATGCTGGATCCTTTGCTGCCAAGCAGCTGATTGGCGGTTGCATCAGTCTCCCAGAATACCGTTGATCAGCTGTTCAAGGCGGCAGGGATCACCACCACCATCTATCGCCACCTAACCGTTTGCCATTGCCTGTTCGCCGCTGATGGGCGGCAGTGAACGGGTGGCTGTGATCAGCAGCAGCAGCGAACAGGCAGGCAGTGAACAGGCAGGGATAGGTGACAGGAGCGATGGTGATCTCCACCACCTAAAACAACTGATAGGTGGTATTCTGGAAGGCTGATCCAACCGCCAATTAGCTGCTCGGCAGCGAAGACTCCAGAATTGCTCCAACACCATGGCAGCTCAGTTCAGTTGACAAGCCACGTGCTGGGGCTGCAATAATGTGCTGAAGCTGATCAGGCTGTTTGCTGTTTGCTGCAAGGACGCTAGCCAAATGAATACTGGATGGATGCTGGGAAGCAGAGGCAGATTTTTTTTTTCTTTTCCTCCTCTAAAACTAATGTGTGACTTATAGTCCGGAGCAGTCTTATAGTATGAAAAATATGGTAATTATTACAGTTGTTGCAAGTTCATTATTGTGATAACCAGTTGTTTTCTCTTGGCCTTTTTTACTATCTTCAGAATCTTCAAACATCAGATTCTCCTCTAATTATTCTTTACTTCATAAAATGATAATACTTTCAAATGTTTAAGCTTTAGATTTTTAGATAATCTAATTTAGGTCACCAACATGAAAACAATGCAAATGATTTGCAGTTGTGTAAGAGTCTAATAATCTAAAGGTTAAATATTTGAACATTATATGAAGATTATAAGATTTTATGAAGATGCTTGAAGATTCTGAAGATAGTAAAAGAGGCCAAAAAAAGACAAACTGGCTATTATAAGCATGAAACAACTGAAATAATTACAAGAAATGTATAATAAAGAAAATGAAATAATTATAGAAAAGTGTAAGTATTACTTTGTACAGTCCTATAAATGCCTGTTCAAAAGAAAGACTCATGTTTTTAAGTATAAAATTATTACATAACTTTTATTTAAAATTTTTGTCCAACCAATACATAATTAACGTGTGCTAAATCAGAGCATGGTTGTATAAAATGTGATATACAAATACATAATACAGCTTGAATTATAGTTAAAAAAAGCAATATTATCAAATTTTTATCTATGATTCATCATAGATTTCTTATGAATCACAAATCTGTGCATCATCCAAACTTGATTATGTGAATTATCCTAAGGTTGACCAACTATGCAATTTTCAGACTCAGAGAAAAGGCAAGACAGCTCAAAATGTAGCCTAATCCAGCCATGAATATGTGTTTTTCATTAAGCAAGGTTTAATTATACGGTACTGGATCTTTATTGTGCATTTCTAAAGCTAGCATTATTTCAATCTGAAGCTCAAAAAGGATTAGTTTTGTTTCAGTTTGCCTATGAACCATATATTTCTTTTTTTTAGATTAACAAAATAAATACCAACATTTGTAGTACCGTTTTTGGATTTAGTTTTGAACATCAACCCAGAAAATAGAATTCTATACAACTAACTAACCTTTTTCATCATTTGGATTTTGCTGTTCAATTGAAGGTAAATTTCATCCCATGTGTCTTATTTCTAAGTTTTAAACTATAGTACACTTTTCTGAATAGAAAATAACTACAATGTATAGCCACAAGATGGAGTCATACAACCATAAATATTTAAATATAATACATTACAGTAATTCTAAACATTTATTGTTTTTCTAGAACTGTTTTCAATTATAAAATATGGAAAATGAATATATTCTAATACAATATTCTTTCTCAGATAAAAATGAAAATCCATTTATTTTGTTCTCTCAACTACTTTATTTGCTCAAATGCATTTTAGGATCGATCCTTTGTTTGAAAGGTCTTGAATTTTGAAATAAATGTTACTTTTATTTGTCTAATACAAAATAATCATTATTCCAAATAACTTGATTCTTTAGTTTCATTTTACTTTCATATTCTTTTGGAAAATTACAAAAGAAAAGTAGCAGAAAAGAGTTTGCAAGTTCATTATGTAGCAGATAGAAATTTGCATACAGATCTAATAATAGATCTGAGCAGAGTGGATAAAAATCAGATTTTTTATTTAAATTGGATTTTTTTTATTTTTATCAAATTTATTTTAATAATAAGCTTTTGGAGTAAAAATCTATTTTCTATTTAAAGTACATTAATAATTTAGTTTATTCAGCATGAAATGGAGCTTAGTTATGTAGCATGAGGCTGTATATTCTGCAAAATTTACAACTCATTCAATGAATCCAAGCTCTGCAAGCTAAACAGGAAACCTTCATTTTGTTTGCAAATAATAATAGTAAAGATTTTAACTACCAGCAAGAATGAGTCCTTACATTTAAAGAGCACCTGTCATTTCAGATCCATCATGGCAGTGCCTGTTAGTGGGCATCCACTCACCTGCTGCCTGCCCCGTCCCTTACCTTGTGTCACTGCTGCATCACCAGCCATCCCAGAATGGGACTGTCTGGGAGTCAACAGCGTGTCAGAGGAGGAGCCGCTGTGGGAGAGAGATGACAGTTGCTCTTTAAAAATTAAGATTTAAATTGAGTTGATTTAAATCAAGCC
>AZIM01002439.1:22003-61372 GCA_000516915.1 Ophiophagus hannah
TTAACTTATTTATTGTTTGGACTTGTGGTTTAATTTAATTTTAATTAATTTATTGTTCTTCTTTTTATATTGTGAGCCACTCTGAGTCCTTCGGGAGAGGGGCAGCATACAAGTCTAAATAAACTTAAACTTAAACAAAAATAAACTTAAACTTAAACAAAAGGAATTATTGGGTAACGCATTTAACCAGGCATAGCTCATATGCAAATATAGTTGACCCAATTCTGAAATTTTCGATCTCCGTATACCTTGCAACACCAACGGACTGAAATTCAGGAATTGCCTCTCCAAAACAGGTAAAGAAAGAAGAAATGTTGGAAAAGTGAGATTGTGTTTATCTTCTATAGTATAGAACTGTACAAAGGCATGATTCGGAGAAATGAACCAATGCTCTGCTTAAATCTGATGCTCAGACCTAACATGAAAAAGAAAGAAGGGAAATATTTTGGGGGGGTTTTCTTGGCATTTATGTAATTGGATTATACATAGAAGCAGGGGTGGGCTTCAAAAATTTTAGCAAAGGGTTTTCTGCCCGGTTGCTGGGTGGGCGTGGCCACTGTGGGCATGACCTAGTCGGCCTCCTGCACCACGGCAGGGAGGGCAGTTGTGCCCTCCCTGGGCTCCGGAGGCTTTCCTTGAGCCTCTGGGAAGGTGAAATCCCATTACCCACAGCTGGCATGCCTAAAAGTCTCCTACCTCAGTTTGATTCCCTATATTTGTTGAAAAGAAGACAATCCTGAATTAAAATAGATACACTCATAAAGATGGAGAAAAAAATCATATCTACTAGTTTAAGTAAAACAATACTGTTTTAAATATTTGTTTTTAAAAAGTCTTTTTTTCCTAGTAAAATAATAAATGTAATACAGCCAACGTACCAAGACCACATGAGCCTTCAGCACCAAGTCTTACTTTCTGATCTTTGGGCTTCATTCAAGGCACAAAAATCAATTCTGCATGCCCTGATCAATAATTGTTGAATTGGGACTGTCCTGACATGTCTTTTATGCTCAGTACTCAGTTAACCTCTGTACTGAACACACAAAGAGAAACCGGACTATCACTGAGCTTCCTTGTGCAAATTTCTCCTCTTCCCTGCTGCTAAATTTCTTCAGGGTATCAACAGACCATAATATTCCCAACCATCAAAGAATCTTGCAGCTCCCTTAAAACAAATAGAATTCTAAATAAACCTTCGATCACCTTCTTTTCATCTTTGGGATTGTGAGTTTATTGGAACTCATTTTCCCAAAACCCAGTTGGGCTACTATTAATTTCAACATATTCCATAAATATGGTGTTTTGATTCTCCACCTGCAACAGATAAGTATATTTTTCCAACAGTAATCTGGTGGAAACGCAACCCAACAAGCCTACAATGTGTGATTATACACAAACAGAACCTGAGAGTCACCCTGCAATGTGTAAAACTTTCACAAGCCTTTTCTCTTGAGGAAAACAAATTCTTTGAGGAGTGATAGAATTTTAGCAAGATAGAAACATAGGAGTGTCTGCTAATTGGAACAATCTTGAAATTCTTGGTTCTCAATACACTTTGTCAAAACTTCTATGGAACTGATATGTTATTTTTATTAAGACAGTAACTCATTCTTGAAGACATAAACAGCAGAAGGGCTGGGAAGTAATTATGAAATCTATGCGTACATCCTCTATTAATGTATATTATTTTCTCTCCTCCTTCCCTGAAATGTATAAATATGAATGCATCCTTTTGTCTATAGGAATACCTCCCACTGTTTTCTGAAAGGAATTTTTTCAATGTGAATGAATAATTACTGCATTGAGCCTTGATTATTTTTAGATCTTGCATTTGATTCCAATATTTGTTGGATTAAAAATTGTGTAGTACTGGATTTCTGACTTTAGAACCATTACAATTCTTTCCCTTTCTTGGGCTTGGATAAAGGGAAAACTGAAGGGGTGGGTAGCATTTGAATAAAACTTGTAAGATATTAGAATTTCTGTAGGATAAAACACATCATGTTATTGGGGACGGTACGTTATTTTTTCATTGAAGGCCAAGCTATTGATTTCACATAGATAATTCCATATGCAAATAGCATCACTATGGATATTCCATATTAAAATGTAAATTTGTAGTTTTAAAATGTTGTTTTTAGCATCCGTTTAAAATATGCAAATAGTGTGCATCTGGATAAATTTATGCTGGTTTGGCCCCTCATGAAATACTATGTAGGAGGAAAACCGTGTTAGTCTACAGTTAACAAAAAAACAGGAATCCAATAGCACTTTTTCCGACTAACACGTTTTATTAGAAGGCATATGCTTTTTAAGCTGCAAAAAGTGATCCAAAGAGTGCTGCTTTCATATAAAAATGAAGAGTTAGGATTGCTATGGAAACCTACAGCATATGGCAAAGGAGCCTTAGAAATCTCCTGCCTTCTAATAAAATGTGTTAGTTAGAAAAGGTGCTACAAGGTTTGTCCTAATTTTCATACTTTTCTAGAAATTGTGGCAGCTAGTCCTGTATGCAAGTCTTTTCATTGTAACAAATAGAAGTCAATGCTTTTTCACAATTAAGTAGAAGTCTTAAATAGAAACGGAGAGGAACAATATGGTATCATTTGTTCAGTTTCCAGCCCCATTTTTCTACTGGCAAGAATTCCACTGAAATGTTCCATTCAAGTAACTTGTTATGCCAAACCTCACTTGTGCTGCTTGAAAAACCCAAAGCATAAGGCCTCCAATATGTTACTGATGACAATTGTATCCCCTCCCTCAAAAAAAATCTCCACAAAAGGATGTTTAACTATGCAATATGTTTCCATAGCAATCCTAACATTTCATTTTTACATGAATGTGACAACTTTTCGATCAGTTGTCAGTCCTGGCTTCAGCTCATTGTAAGCGATATCCGTAATTTAAGTGTTTCGTGATACTCTAAGGAATGTTGTATCAAAATAAATTGCACTGAATCTATGCTTTGACTCATTTCTTTACGTAAGAAAAATCAATTTCATGTAACACAGGGGAAACAAACCACATGGAAGATGTTCATAACCTGTGTAGCAAGATGCAATTAAAGATTTGTTTGCACAGAATATAGAGAGAAATGGAAGCATACAGAAGTACTTGTCAAAGGCAATTTTAACATTTTACACTCCAGAGTATAAGGAAGAGTTTGCAACTCAGAGAAGAGCACTTGCAACAGCTAGATTAGCCTTTTTCCCTGCTATCCATGGCTGAAGCTGTAATCAGATATTAAAAAGAACTAGGTTTCCAAAGACAGCATTCAATTACAAGTAGACCTTCCCTTACAGCCAGTCACTTAGCGTTACAACAGACTTCCCTGGGAGTCAGTAATTACAACCCAGATTCAAAGTTCAGATAGCGCCATGACCCCCATCCCATGATCATGTGGTTGCAGTTCGAGTGCTTGGCAACCAGGCAACATTTACAACTCATGGTTTACAGTGTCCCACGGTTATTTGACTGCATTTTATGACAGTTTTGCCTAAACCAGGCATTTACTTCTGATTTTTTGGCAAAACAAGCCATAATGAACCATTGGTTCACTTAATGTCCATGACATTTGCTTAATGATTGCTGGGGGGGGAAAAGTCCTAAGATCATGTTGATCAAATGGGTGACCCAATTTACAATCATCACAAGTTACAGTCATAATGGAGACAGTCATACCTGAGGACTATCTGTATTTCATTCTCCAATTCTTCTGTGTAATACCTAGATATGGAAATATGAGAGCTTCCAGGGAAGAAATGGTAGACTGAAGATGGTTCTGTGTTTTGTAGAGCTGATGATTGCAGCTAAATCGCCATGAGCCACAGTGGCGCAGTGGTTAAAATGCAGTACTGCAGGTTACTTCTGCTGACTGCCGGCTGCCTGCAATCTGGCAGATCAAATCACACCAGGCTCAGCCTTCCAGCCTTCCGAGGTGGGTAAAATCAGGATCCAGATTGTTGAGGGCAATAGGCTGAATTTGAAAACCACTTAGAGAGGGTGTAAAGCACTGTAAAGCAGTATATAAGTCTAAGTGCTATTGCTATTGTAAAGAACAAGAAGCTGACAAGATCAGCTACTTCAACTTTTTCTGGAGAAAGACGGGACAAGAGATTATCCGTGTTGCACTCCACAGTTGCTCCTCACATGGGGACTGCAAGGCTGCAACTTCCAGAGGGTAGGAGAACCCAAAGATGAGGGAGTTTGCTTTGTTGCTTCAGTAAATCAGAGCTTTCACTTGGTTCACACTTCTTTTGCTAACCACCTTTGGAAATTGTTTATTAATTGCTTTAGAGAACATAAAAATGAAAACACTAGCTGAGTGTCATCAATCTTTAGCATAAACAAATGAAATTGTATCTTTGTAAACTTTAAGAATTCAAAATAAACAGCAAAAAGGAAAAAGTTGGCTATAAACATAAATATAAAAAGTTTTAAGTAGATTAAGAGCTTAGAAAAAACGGAATATTTGATTTTAAATTAATTTGCAAAAAGAAATTTTGAAGATGGGGAAAGGTTTTAATTTTCATATTGGTGACATAGCCAGATAAGCAACTTATAACAATATTCAGGAATATTGTTGAGGAATGGCAACAGGCCTCTGAACCAACAATGTCAGCTATGTTGTATGCTTTTATGAACACCCTGTTTCCTGAAGCAGTAATTACACCAGAAGATGCTTTTACAAAAAAAAATTAAACAAAATCCATCTGGCATGATTATGAAGAACATTAGAATAATTTATTTCTGGCTCTAGAAAAATATCAGATAAGGCTTTAAAAATTAAGAAGGAAATAAAAATACCAATTCAAAAGACTAATTGGAAAAATTTCCTCCTACTCGCCTTATAAAAAACGCTTGTTAAAATTCTGAAAACATTCAAGACAAGGATGATCTTCCAAATAGAATTAAACAGCAAGTTTGTTTAAAAAGAAGGAACAGAAAGTTGGCTTATTTGATCAGAGTCAAAATGGGATGTGTTATTTGAGGGGCTTTCTGGACTTGCTGATAACTGAAAAACAATGTATACTGGATTTGCTTAGAGTTAAGAGTCAAGATATGGAACAGTGAATTTTTTATTTGTTAAAGAATGTGATTATATTAGGAATCTGTCTGGATTTTTTGTGGACCCTGGATTGAAAAAGATGTTATTTATTGGACTTGCCTGTAATTAAGAGTTGAATTATGGGATGATGAGTTTTAAATTTGATAATTAAGAGGTAAAGAGATACTGAAACTGTTTAGCCTTGTGATGAAGTAGGAAGTTGTTTTCTTAAGGGGGTTCTGTATTTTTTTTTCTGTTTTTCTTTCTTACACCTTTTATTCCCTCTTTCTATTTTTCTTTTTTGTTTGACTTTTTAGTTTTAGTTTGTATTGTCTTTTATTTTTGTAGTTAAACATTTTAATAAAAAATACTATTTTAAGACACATATAGAAATACGAGTGGCATGACACTGTTGTTTTTCCAGTCTTGAGCCAAAAGCTAATTAGTAAAGCAAACCTAGTCAAAATCAGGTTGATGACACCATGCATTTCATAGTTACAGGTATTATAACATAGAAGGGATAATGATATCCATGGCTATTGCTTTCTGTAATATTCCTGTGACTCTCTGTAATCTAGTTTTTCTCTTTAATAGCAGAAGAAAATCTAGTAAGATTGAAATAGAGAAAAGTCTTTTAAGGCAGAATATTAGGAGAGCAAAACAGAACTTTTGTAAATCATGTCATCTGAAGCTAATTAAAAATGCAAATTCAGAAACTGCTGAATATTTTAATGGCATTTCAGATTGCAACAAGGACAAACACTGAACATCTGAAAAACACAATCACCAAATATCAGTAAACAAATATAAACAAAAAACACACACAAATAAGTGGTTCTACATTGAGATACATCAGAAGGTATTTTCCTCCGAGAAGCTGGTTTTCAAAATCTTAAGCATCAAAATAAGATTCTTTAGATTCTGAAAATTACATTTTTTTTATTTTCAAAAAAATAATGTGCACTCTTTAAAGAACATGTATACATAGAGAAAAAGACAGACAAACATTGCATTTTGTGATTTGCCCAGTATACAGCCATCTTCTCTAAAATGAGGTCTCCAATTTGAAAATATGCAACAATTACTTCCCCTCCTAGTAAAATATATGACATAATTTAAATACCCTCACACAATAGTTGCTAAAAACATTCGAGGTGGAGATCATAAAATGTGAAATGTATGACCATTAACCATGTTTTTCAGTAATGCTTCAGCTCTTTGTGGCTCTTTTACCTCCATTAAAACCTTGAGATATTGCAGCAGCTGAGCAACTAACTTGCTCCTCAAAAACTAGCCATGTTGTGGCTTAGGAAAGAACAAGCTTTCTCCACTGTGAAAAGTTGGTCCTTTAGCCAATAGCAGCTAGTGATAATCTCATGCACGTCTATTTTATTTTGAAATCTTATAAATCAGTGCCTAGTCCATGTCAATAAAAATCCATTCTTACCTTCCCAAATCAACTCCCAAATTAGATAAAATCATGCATTAGCTAAGGACTGTAAGGAGTATGAGTACATATCATTTTTAAATGGAGTTATCGCGTAGAACAGCAGTCCTCAACCTTTTTAGTTTGGCGGACTAGCGGAGGTGGAGAGGGAATGGTTCCATATGAGTGGCGGGCACATCCGCCGTTCACAGAAATGGAGCTCTGAGCGCCAGTGCCAGCGCCCACCACTTGCACAAATGGAGCTTCATATTGCAGCGCTAGCACTTACTGCTCTGACTTTGTGAATTTATGATCTGTGCCTTTATTTCTTGACTCTGTGTTTGAATTTTGGATTTTGTGAGTTGATTCTGGACTTGGACCTTGGATTTGGGGATATCGTGCTTTTGGACTTGTGCCTGGATTTGGAACTTTGTGACTTGTGCCTTGACTGCAGACTTTGTATTTGGTTTGTTGACCTTGTGCCAAATTTGTGGACCCTGCTTTACTGAAGAGCCATTTGCAGGCAGGCGTATTGAAAAGAAGATTTGGGGAATGACATTTGGACTCATGGTGTTTAAATAAAGTCCTTAAATATCATGTGTGTGTGTGTGCATGAACTAGGACAGGACATACATCTCAAGTGAAGAGTCTACAGATGCTTCTGGAGTGGTCTGGGATCTACAGCATGTTTTTTCAGTTTACCAATGATGACGACGACAATGATGTATTATCACAGAGGCCACAATGTTTGCACATTGAATTAGATACATCTCAAGTGAAGATAATCTTATTAAAGGAACCACATATGGCAGGGAGGAGTTTATCTGCATTTTATCTACTGATGATGATGGGACTAGGACACCATGTGCTCAGCCTATCAATCAAGACTTTTCACACCAATCAGAAGCACTTCTGTGGATGGGACAAAAGCGTCATAGTCAACAGCTAACAATCAACATCCTCCCTTCTATCGATTACAGACCAAACAAAAGCATTTCTGGGTCAGGCAATAAGATGTTACAGCATTTCTGGAGGGAATGCAGATGTGACATCACTGAGTGGGCAGGATTATAACTCCATTAAAAATGGTATGTACTCATACTATAGTGCTCTGTGACGTCATGCTGGCCACATGACTGCGGAAATGTCTTTGGACAGTGCTGGCTCAATAGCCTTGAAACAGAGATGAGGCCCATCCTCTCTAGTCAGCAATGGCTAGCAGAGTAAAATCCGCAGGGACTCCTTTCCTTTTTTAATTTTTTTTTAAGCTTTACTGTTTTACTCATGCTACTGCCATACAATGAAACAAGATTCCCCTAATGGGATTTCACAAGGCCAAGTAACTAAGGAAACTTGCTCTCAGAGTATATACGAGTTCAAGAAGCCATTGTCAACATACACCCATATGTATGTTTTGTTGTGGTGGTTTGTCCTAACATCAGTGCAAAAGCCAAAAACAGTCAGGAGGATGAAATGATATGGTTGGTCTCTCACTGCAGGTTTCCACTCCAGACACTCCATCTGGCAAGGTTGAGACTGCATTGCAAACACTGTAAAATAGTATTGTTATTTACTACTACTACTAACAAAATGCACAACAAAGCTATTCATAGCTCATACAAGTCCTTGCTTTTGTAGATCATTATTTGCTTAACAATCTACATTTGATAATCATCATAAACCTCAATTATTAGCCCCTTACCTACAAGGTTAAGATTCTATACACTTCATAATTAAAACCTCTTCTGAGATAGCCATTACCACATAGATATCCTATCATTTTATATCTCACTTGTTTCTAGGATTTCAGTTCCCTCATAAATGGTGTCCTTGTCTCTCATCCTATTTACTCTGTTCTCTAGGAACGTTTGCCTCTGAAATTCATACTTTGCAGAACTACTGGAAGACAACTTTAGCTAAAGAAAAATGGGGTAATTGAAGCAATAATGATTCACAATACCCTACTGCAGGACTTGAAATTGAGAGCCACATCTAGGTTAATATAGCACATCAAAGCCAACTTTTTAAAAATGGGCGGGGCCTGTAGCTTGTATGGGAGGTAGTCACAAAGCTTAGAGAGAGGGAGTAAGTATTTTCAACATCTGAAGGATTAGATACCATTTTCTGCTTCAAACACTATTAAATGTGCATGTTTTTTACCATTTACTTAAAAAAGAGCTCTGCTGGCCACAAAGCAGATCTTGGCAAGCTATATGAAGTCTCCCACAAGCCATACTTTCTACATCTCTGATTTATGGAAATTAATTTTAAACTCTTTGTTAAGCAATTTGCATGCCACTCTATAGATATAATAATGGACAGTAAAGAGAATTGTTTTCTGCGTTCATCTGTGAAACTTCAAGTACAACTTTCAGACTTTTCTTCCAACTGGTGGCTACCAAATGCTCTTGCAAATATGAATTAAATATGCAAATCTGGCAGCACAATGTAAGTAGGATAATGCTCACTTAGCATGTGCTGGTGTGAAATTTAAGGAAGGCCTAGAGAATTGGGTTGAACAGGGACTATATATTTCTTAAGCTGATTTTTTTTTCAGCATGGTAAAGTTTTATTAAACTTGTTCCAATTTTAGCTTAAACGTGGTAATCTTTGGTAATTTAGCTTAAAATTTAGTTTAAATTTGGTAATGCAAGCAACCTATCCCATTAAAATTCTTCTTTTCAAGAACGGTCATTAAGTGAGAGAGAGGGAAGGAAGAGAAGCAATGCCCGTTGTATGGCAGAATGCTTGGACATGGCCTTGTGTTGTCCCTGGCTCAAAGAGAATTATGTCAATTTACATTAAAACATCGGTGTACTTTTAAAAAAATAAAAACAAGTAAAATAACAAGATTTACTCACCAGCTTTAAAATATTCACAAAAACCTAGTAAGAAAAATCCTTCTTAGATATAAGTCTCACATTCTCCAGGAAATGTAACTGGACATTTGGGGTTTATATCTAAACTAAAGTGCTTTAAGAACTTATTCAGATTTGCATGATTGTAAAATATTGTCATTTGCCTTACGTGAGAATCTGACACAGAGAGTGGTTCCTCAGACCAGGAGTGTAATAATTTAAATAGATCTTGAAACCTACAGGAGTATTCCCAATATGGCAATCCAACATTTTATATCTGATGCATATATTTATAGTTTTCTTCCCTGACCCTTGTTTTTAATTCAGTAACTAAGCTATACTAGGAGTTGAAATTAATACTATATTTAAATCTTCAGATCACACTGTATATAGATGCAAGAAAAGCTCAGCTACCCATTATAGCAAACTGCTCCCTCCTTCATCTTAAAGAGTAACTTTATATTCTCTTTTATCCACAGGGCAAATGTGTAATGTGATGTGGGAAAGGTGAACTATATAATTTCATGAGTAGTACATAGAATTCATATTTAAGCTGAATTTAATGCCCTAACATTCAACTAGAATGAGTAACCTGCGAACATATATGCTCCATAGTAAAGCTAAGTGTCCTTCTAGACACCAGTGGATATCAAGATAAAAAAAAGTTCATACACAAGAACATACTTCAATGTCTCTTAACCTTGGCTACTTAAAATGTGTGGACTTCAATTGCCAGAACTCCCCAGCTAGCTATGCTGGTTGGGGAGTTCTAGTTGAAATTCACACGCCTTAATGTCGCTACGGTTCAGAAACATTGGCCTAACTTCTTTGAAAAGGTCACATTTTTTTCTGTACATTTCATGCAACTGTGCACAATGCAGTAACAATATTTGCAATTCCACCCACCGCCCTTTTCAAAGTGCGCCTTTTATACTGACTGCAGCTTATAAGAAAGTCTGCCCAAAGTCTGTGGCAATAAAACCAGGGAAAGATGAGGAGAACATCTCATTTTTCCTGAAGCAAAGCAGGGATGTTGATGTTCCATCCAATAGCCTGGCGATCAAATCCACAAGTGAAGAGGTTGCATATTGGATGATCTTCACTCCATGCTGAGCAGCAAACCATTCTTCTATGACCCTGGGAGAACAAAAAGGACAGTATTAGACTTTGCTTGGTTCTTTTTTCTGCCTTTCTTATTAGGTTATATAGATAGTTCTTTAGCAACAATTTGAAGCGCTGAAAAAAGTGACCTGCAACTGGTACTCCATAGTCACATAACAAAATTTGAGCATTTGGCAACTGGCATGTATTTACAATGGCAGGATAATGGAGTCTCGGTTTGTGACCTCTGCATCTGGTTTTCGAAAAGCAAGTTAATAGGGGAAGCTGGATTTGCTTAACAGCCACATGATTCACTTAACAACTGCATTCACTCAACTGTGGCAAATAAGGTCATAATATTAGACACAATTCACTTAATAACTGCCTTGCTTAGGAATGGAAATTCTGGTCCCAACTGTGATTGTAAATTGAGGATTGCTTGTGCACACTACCAAAATCTGCTATTTTCCAAACATGTATCCCAAGACAGATTATTGACATACAAAAAGGAATCAGTAAGCAAGCAAAATTATATTTTATTTTTTAGATAACTATCACCAAAACTATGGCTGAAATGAAATCAGGTACATAGATGTTTGGGAATCTGAGGAACAGAGATAGTCCTTCAGAAATGTTGAAAACATAGAAGTTGTTCAGTTTTTTTAAAAAAATATATACCATTAAAACAAAGAAAAATAGAAAACACATTTTCTATTCAGTGAAAGTTAAGCTCTTTGAAAATTTTCTTAAGTTCCAGTTATTTACTAAGTGAATCAAGCCAATACAGGTAGTCCTTGACTTACAACAGTTCATTTAATGACTGTTCAAAGTTTCAATGGGACTGGAAAAAAATGATGGTGACCATTTTTCACCCTCTATGATGGTTGCAGCATCCCCATGGTCATGTGGTCAAAATTCAGAAGCATGGCAACTGATTCATATGACATTTATGACAGTTGAAGTGTCCCAGGGTCATGTGATCACTTTTTGCGACCTTCNNNNAAGCAAAGTCAATGGGGAAGTCAAATTCACCTAACAACCATGTCACTAATTTAACAACTGCAGCGATTCGCTCAACAACTATGGCAAGAAAGGTCACAAAATGGGGCAAAATTCATTTAACAACTGTCTTGCTTAGCAACAGAAATCTGGGCTCAGTGGTGGTTGTAAGTCGAGGATTACTGTATGTTGAAATAAACTTTTATAGATCTTGTTTAAAAATTGGTTTGGGCTGAATTCTATGCATAGAGAACAGCATAGTTAAAAATGTACAGCATCCTTCTTCAATCCAGCGTAATGTAACCACAGTTCTCAAAATGAACAGTCTTATACACTGTGCTATTTAAATGTAAAAGCACATAAAGTAGTGATACATTCAAAAATCTATATATTAAGTTAAGGAGTTTTTTTTTTGCAAACCATAAGTTAAATGTAGTATGTTAAAGAGCCTTGAAAAAAAATACTTTTGTGAGAGAGATAGTTTTGGCTCTTACAATGACTTCACTCAATTGACCAACTTAGTCCCAATTCAATGTTTTAACAGTTTTATACAATGGCAAGCAACTGAAATGTTAGACTAAGACTAGATTAATATATGCTATAGGTAGTCCTTGACATATAACCAGTTACCTAAAACCCATTTTAAGAGATGATGCCCACCCCCACGCCTCGCTGAGAACTACTTATGACCCATTTTTGAAGTTACAACTGCCACATGTACACTTGGGCGGTCACATGATCATGATCACATTTTGGGCACCTAGCAACCGGCTCATCTTTACGACCGTTTGCAGTGTCCTGTGGTTATGTGACCACACAACTGCAATTATTATTATTTTTTGCGTGTTCCCAGTGTTTACTTCCAGTTTCTGGCAAAATCGCCCACTGAGAAAAATGGATTCACTTAAATGCAGTATTTGCATAATGACTGTAGCATTCACTTAATGACCATTGTAAAAAATGGTTGTAACTGATGCCTCAACTTATGACGGCAATAATTTCAACAACTCAATTAGGGTTGTAAGTCAAGGTCTATCTGTACAGGAAAGGAGTATAAGTGTTTTTAGTTTAACAGCAACTGGTTTTCTGCAACAACATGCTATGTTTCAACTAAATAATATATATTTTGTAACATGCAGAAAAACAGCTTAAGGGGAGTATGAGAGAGATGTTAAAGAAATAGCTGAAGTTCTGCTACCTGTCTGTTGCTGCGAGGAAGACGTGCTAATCGCACTCCAGACATGTCAAATAATCTAACCTGTCGGTTGTCATGTGGAAGGGCAATGATTTTTTGCCCGACACAAACATTAATCCTGTGCAGAGGAGATAAAAAAAAAATAAATTAGACAGCCTGCCAGGAATTGACAGTAGTTCAAGGCCACTGAAAGTGATTTAATTGGAATTTCATGCTACACACAGTTCCCACAAATATAATTTTATTTTCTACCCAAAAAATGGTTGGTTTCTGGCACTGATGATATCATAGACATTCACAAAGACATCAGTAGATGCACCCCATAGTCTTTTGCTAAAGACAAAAAAAACCCCCTCTGAAGCTCACACTTATAGAGACAAGGTCCATCCTGATTCCCTTTGGAAAGAAAACCTGCTCTGGAGGTAGTACTTAATGAGCACTGGGGGCGGCTACTAAAACCATGAATAGAAAAATTGCATCAATTCATCTGAAGTACTTTAGCTGTGTAGACCAGGGTTTCTCAACCTTGGCAACTTTAAGATGAGTGGATTTCAACTTCCAGAGTCCATCCATCTTAAAATTGCCGAGATTGAGAAAACGCTAGTGTAAATAGATCCTTTGCATTTAAATTTTTCAAATCATCACAATATGGCAATGAACANACAATCAATTTGCATTAAGAGCCTGGTTTGCTTTTACTGCAAAAATGGTCCAAAAGGCTATAAAACCTTTTGCCCTAATGGACAAAGCTTTGTTGCCATTATTTTTTTCAGGCTGTTTTGAAGAAAGATGGGATATCAATCCAAAAACCACCTTTCAAACCACAAAACCATATTACCTGCCCTTCTCAATTAAATAGTATTCATACCCTTCATAATTCATAATTCCCTTATACAGAAGACACTAGAGCAGCAACCGTAGTTACAAAATACCACAACTGATTAGACGAAGTTAGTCCTTAGCTGCCACACTAGAATGCTATTTTTTAAACAATGATGCCAAGGACATGTCACCTCAACAATGCATTTCAGGAAGGAATTAAGAAAAACAGGCATTCAAAGCAGTAGCTGTTTTCTACTGTCTTCTACTAAATCTTAAATTATGTTGTGATCAGAGTACCACCTTTTGTTAAACAAATGCCCACCAGATTAAATGAAGTATGGCTTACCTGTTTACTGCAGAGTCTGTGCGAATAGTGGCAATGGGTGATCTCATATTTTTCAAGTCCCAAACTTTCACAGTACGATCATCACTACCTGAAACCACATTGTCTCCCACAGTGAAAACAGCTGAAGTCACAGTGCTTGAAGGAAAGAAGTTAGAGCCACAGTTTACCATGTTACTGAGAATTCTGTGATAGTTTTAAATCTACAGTACCCTCCTCACTATTTTGAGAAACCACAAGGAAGATTATCGACATAGAGGCACAATAGCTGCTGGACTCTGGGTTCAATTATGAACCTTTACCAGGCATGTAGTTTAATACTTTTAACATAGTAAGACATGCCAAAGTAATAGCTTCTTTCACACAAAAGAAGAGATATAATTTTGTAACTGCATGCCAAATCACATACACATATTATATGTAGTCTTTCCTAAACAGAAAGGCTATAGGACATTCAATTTTTGTTATGATATTGATCTATTTAAAATTAAAACATCTGTCACATTTGAATTACAGGGAATAAAAATTGTTTAATTTCAGTAACCAGAAATGTATTAACCATTGCATCTGAAAAGATAATAAGAGGGGTTTTAAGTTATTTCTTTCATCCTTTTGCCCTAATGGGCAAAACTTGGTTGCCATGATTTTTCAGACTATTTTGAAGAAGCATGGGAAACGTCCATTCATCAAGTTATTTCTTTCATTGCAATGCTTCTTGCTTGCTCCACCTACACAGCCTGCTAACAAAGCACTTTGGTTTCCTTCCCTGATTCATTACAGTCTGCTTCTCAGCTCAATTTCTATGGATCGCATTTAATGACCTATCCTGTTATAGCTTGGGGTCACACACATCAATTGCTTGGAATTTAGTAATTTTAATTTAAAGTGTCAAGTTTCTCCTGTCACTTCTATTGTACTGTGAGAATCTGACTTCATGTTGTATTCAGCCTACTGATTGAGATTAGTATTACCCAAGTCACAATGGGCTAGTATGTGCAAGGCCTCTTAATTTAAATTGACATCAAATTAAAGTCTAATTAGATCCAAATACCATTGTGTCAGTGGTATGAAGTTTTTAAATGCTGCATCAGAGTGCCACTGAGCTGGTCAGGGTAATTATGTGGCATGAACTAGAGGCCTTCAGAGCCCAATTATATAAGCCTTTGTGTCTGAACTGGCGTGGGGGCATAAGCAATTACAAATGGCCCCTGGTACCAAGGAAGATCTCCAGAATTACCATATATTCATAGCAAGGATCTCCCAAAATATATGCATTAGGTACTGATATATTCATGCTAGCAGAGAGTGCCGCTCTTTGGCAACACAATTGATTAGATCCCTTCATCATGCATTAAAATTATTCATCTAGTTAAATTCTTAAAAGCTTGTTACTTTCAAGCAACCATTCAAATGTCTTTTGAACTTCTGCCCTAAAATGCGAATGATTTTATTCTTTCCACTTTTCTGCATTTACATCCTAATCTACACCCCAAAGTTGCAGTATATATGAAATCAACTTTTTACAAAACTGAGCTCCTCTAAGTGTTCACTGGAGCACAAAAAAAATCAATAAAAGAGAATACTTGCAGCTCAGAGTTTAACTGCGGGGTCCTTGGTGGACTCCAAACATAGTTGTTTTCTTGCAGACATTTCATTACCCAATAATAGTAAACAATACCTCAATCAAGGAACTACCATCTCAGACAACCAATCAAACAGCCTAATCAAGGAACCATCAAGATCACTTCACCAAAAATGACAGGACAGGCCACTTGTATATGAACAGCACTGCATCATCAAGCACTGATGAGACTAAGTATTTGGGTAATGAAATGTCTGTCAAACCCTGAAGTCCTGGAGTGGATCGATCCTTCCCCCCAAGGACGAAAACAACCAAGCTCTGAAAACTCCAAGGGCCCCACAGAGAACAGAAGATCCAACACACCATATTGAAAATACTGTACTGCCAAAGCAGGGCTGTGATCATATAAAAGGGACTTGGGAACAGCTCTGTTTTATGGGCTTTGATTGTCTGGGATAATCTCCGAGCAGATTTCCCAGCACTGCTTTGAAAGATTCTGAAAACTTCTGATGTTGGGGACTGACCAGAGAATGTACACAGATGTACCTTCTCTGTAAGTGACCATCTCACTTCCACCACTTACTAGGGATTCTTAAAAGGTTTGGAGAGCAATACCACTATTTGTGCACAATAACTCATGGTTGAAAAGCCACCTAATTCTAAGGAATTAAACCCAACCATGTCTTTGTTCTTTTAAATCTTATCTTCCAATCTGTGGCTGCAATCCTCTAACTGCTCTTCCCCTCAACCCCAACGTGGCCCTTTTGATACTGGGCAAACACACAATCTCTCCTAGACTTTGCTCCCCCCCCAAAAAAAGTTTTATGTTGATGTCACAATGCAGTGATTATAGCAATAAAATATTGTGTTCCTTTTTGGAAAGGTTGCCATAAAAAGACCTAGGAGACTCCCATGTGTCTGTGTGTAAACGGTACATGTGTGAATGATTATTCCTATCTTATCTGATTTTTACAATATTCATTTATTTATTTATTTAAACAATTTATATGGCTGACCATTTCAAAGCAATGATATTAAGTTTCTATACATTGCATTACACACAACAGCTTTTACATTCTTACTGCAGGACATTTAAATTTTCCATACATCCTAATGGAAGTCATTTTGTCCATTATAAAACAGATAAAATCCTGTCAATAAGGACTTTGCATTTTGTGTTTTAAGAACTTCGCATTTTGTGTTGTGTTGGTGGATGTTATCGGAGACTCTCAAGCAGGGCAAAAGAATAAACCTTATCCAATCATTTTTTCTCAAGCAAGATTATCCAGATATTTCCAATGGTAAGCAATCAGAGCCTTTGCTGCTAAAAACAGGAAAATAATATGGTTCTTGTTTTGAAACCTTTCGTACCTTCCATTAAGCACAAATAATATGGATAAATTTGGTGTGAACTCAACTATTTGTTTGGTTATTGCTCTCATTTTATTAAAGGAAGTTACCATTCTACTCCACAAAATGTGAATTCCATCTCATGCTGTTTATTTAACATAGAATGAAATTGTTCTTCAAGCTTTGGAATGAAATGCATGTATTTAATGGCATTTCAAGGCCACTCCAAACACCAAAGGACTCTGGGTAGCTGACAAAAAATAATGTCGCTAAAGTAAGCAACTAATCCAAGAAATTTTCTATTAAAAACCCCAAAACATTAATATGTGTATTACATTTGTTCGCATCTGGAGATCCAAGAGAGGCAGTAAACTTTACAAATTAGGAACAAGTCAGGGGAAATAAACTGAAATTCAATCCAAGTAAATGATTTTTAGAGACAATTTGAAGGTGGCCCTGGATCTACCCATTTCCTCAGATGCTAAGATACCTTATGATTACCAATTATGGCCTTTCCCAGAGATTCAATCTAAGTTATCTCTGGATCCATGGAATTTTAGCAATGGTACCGCTTTGGTAAGTGTATTTGGAAAAGTTAAATGAACAAAATATGGATTATTTTCCTCCAGTCATGTTCAGCAGGTGTACAATAAGCCAATTAATATTTTGGCTCAGTTTAAAATTCTGAGTTCAGCCTTTGAAACCCTAAATGGGTTGAGGCCAAACTTTAAAAAACAGAGAAGGAATAGGAAACCTGAAGGATAATGTAAAGGGAAAAAAATGCATACTGGAAATGGAAATTAGATCAGATGGCAGAAATGGNTAAGGAACACTAAAATAGGAGCAATAATCGAACTACTTCAATATTTCTTGAAAGAAAACGCAAACAGTGGCAAAAGAAGAAAGCACCCATCATTCCCTCCATAGGAAAAGAAACTGACATGGGGCAGATGATAGAGAGGCTGTGCAAGGGAAAATTAACCACTAAGCCCTCCGACTGAGATCAATACAAAGCATTAAACCAACCGAAACTGCAATTAGATAGCATTTAATTTAACAGCATGTGGCACTGAATAGCCTTTATTTTTTATTATACACATACACACACACTCCCACACAGAGGCTATTCATTCTCCATCATGAACAATCCACCATTGAGAATTACAGACTGTAATCTATCATGAGGTTCAGGGCAGGTTGGTAGATCATTATTCCCCCTACCACCACCACCACCACCACCACCCTGGTTGAGAGAGGAACTAAACCAAAGTCATCTAACTGACCTCGTACCCAAGTGAGAACTTGGAGAACTAGGAGCTGGGTCCCTCATCCCTAATCCAACACCTTAACTACTACTTTACGCTGTAATAAGCAGTTATAGTTATAGGCCCAGGCCCTGTTCAAAAATATAGGTAGAAAAATAAAAATTCATTCATACAAGACAAGCTCTGAAAAATACTAGCAGAATAGAGAGCAGGCATGAATTTTATTTTTTAGAGAGTGGTACTTTTTCTGAAGGGCTGAATCCAAGGTAGTTTAAAGATAAAGCATGTTGGAAGGAAGAAAGAACAGGAAACTGCAAGAGGACCATCAACTATGATAACAAAATAGGAGATCAAACTAAGTGACATGCATCGTATCTCCATTTAAATCAATTATGTTGAAAAATGCAGAAATACATGGAAACCTGCTTATGCCAATGCTATGCAAATAAAATAACATTTTATTGCAGAATGCTCTTTGTCTTTTGCAAAAACATTTAATGTTTTATTTTTGTTCTGCCCTTATTATTTTTAGAAATAACTAAAGGTGGCAAACACACCTAATAATTAGGAGATCATGCATTCCATTTTTTTTTTCTGGCAGTCTACGAAAGGATGTGGCTACCCCAAAACTATTTCTAAAAAACTGAAATTAACACTAATATTCGATGCCTATCATAAAATATTGGCTCAAAATGGTCTTATTTTAAATGTTGGTGAATTGTCATTTACAAATATTTCAGCTGGGGAGGGAGAGATTAAAACTTAAGGTCATTACCACCTTTCCAAATATTTTTCATAAAAAATTTCATTAACATCCCCAGCTAGCAAGCTCTTAGAACAAAGGTCTTTAAAAAAAACAAATAAAAGAATAGTTTATTAATCTATTACAAGAAACCAAGGCTCTTGTGACATTTTAAAGATTACTTCCAATCTAATAAACAGAAGTGACACAAGTTCTTCTGACAGGAATTGAGACCAAAATTGATTTATTAACATTATTATTATTATGTATAATTTAGTATTATACATAAACTTATGTATCATACAAAATGCTCAGGAACACACTTATTGATTCTTTCATACTGCCCACAATTGAGATGTTTCAAAAATATTGTTGATAACTAGAACTTCATTTTATTTCAAATGTGCAGATGACATATCACACTATTTCACTAATATCTTCAACATTCTCCAATTCATGCATCAAATGAAGTAGGCATCTGCCTTCAGGAGCTTTCCCTAAAACATACTTGCTTATTTTTAAAGTACTGCTATCTTCCCACTTTGATAGGTAGATTGATAAACAGATAAAGGGGATCATACAATTTTATCAATAAGTACATTTAGTTCACAAAGCATGAAAAATTCTCATGGATCATTTACCAACTACATAAACACATCTGAAACAATCCCTTAATGACCTCATTTAATTAAGCAAAGCCTGCGAATTTAAATCCTCCAGAAATGATACTTCACAGCACAGCATTAAGAGAGCCTGGTATTAATTTTTTTTAAATTAAAATTAAATGTATTGTGGGTTTTTTGTTCCAATTTAATGCAACTTTCAACTACTATAATTTGCGGCTTTGACATGAGGCTATTACATAATTGCTCCAGTGACAAACAATACAGGAGTGAGGCCACCACTTTTAACTTATCCACCAAATTGAGGTGTAAACACAAAGTTAATGGAAAGCAGGAGGTTAAATAAAGTGTTCAGTTAATGCATTTGCCACTTCTTTAGAGCTTTAATGATGAACAATACTTGAATCTGAAAAGTTTAACGACCTATGGAAGCGAAGGTCATTCAATGTGTCTCTCCCCCCCCCCATTTTTCTCTCAATGGATGCTGGATTCTTATGCAGCTGTAGCCAACTTGAAACTGTGGTTAACATCTCTTCAACTAAATTAATGAAAAATGTCAACAAGAGATCATTAGGCTCTATGTTAATGGAACGCTAAAAGGCATTAGGCTTTTAATAACTCAACAATGGATGACAGGTATCTTTGGGTATAAAAAAAAAAGTTGGCAAAGAGATATTATTCATAAGACACCCTGATATGGTGGGTTCCCCAAAGGGAGTTTGGTGTGCTACTACCATTCTCCGGAAAAACTTCAGACTCTGCCAAATCTCAGCAAAACTCATTTATCTTGTCGTAGGAAGCACCAGAGCATGTACTTCCAGCTGACAGAGTGGCATTCTCTCACCACACACCACTGCCTGAACTGGAATATCCTGCTCCCTCTGTGGGTCTCAATCAACAGAAAGACTGTAATGCTAGCACTCCTCATTAGGACTAACAGCTGTCTCCCCAGTCACACAGAGACACAAAACTGTTTTGCATAACAATCTGCTGAAATTTCACACTGGGGCTGGGTAGGAGGAGGTGGGGGCAGGAAATATGAGGTAGAAAATGCTGGACCATGAAATGGTGATGCAGAGTGCGGTTTGGAACAGCTTTGGAAAAAAATTAACACTGTGGTGTCCATTTCCACATAGCATGACATTTTAGACAGAGTTAAGAGCTTTTTTTAAGCACACATACACAGATACCTTTTTTTAATAAAAGGGCCAACTTCCAGGAAGCAGTGTGTTTATTACCTATAAAAATAGAGGTTCTAACTTATTTATCCAATTTGGAGCCTGTCCATCTCCCTCTAGGTGGTGTACAATTAAAACATAAAATCCATATAAATATTATATTCCAGTATGAGGAAGTTAAAACAAGAATAAAATATTTGAAGTTAAAAGGGGGGAGATTCATTTAATCATTCATTCCAATACATACATGTATAGTATCAGAAACTATGAATGCTTGTATTTTCCAAGGAACAATATAATTCCCTTTAAAATATTATGGCCTTTTCACATGGTGCAACATTTGCGGATGACTAGAAAATGTGTTACTCTGATACATGTAATATTTATTTTTAAGAACTATATTATGCAGCAATAGTACTACTGTTTTCAACACTCTCAAGATTCATTAGGAATATTTATAACATGTACATATCACCAGAGTCCTGCATACAAAGTTAACCATTGGTGTGGCTTTAAGAGGGGATAAAAAGCAAAATTACCACCAACAAAACTGAAGCCTTCTTCTTTACACTACTAATTCAAGATGGTAGAATGAAAAAGTCAATATTTTTAAACAATTTTTTTTATAAAATCAGAATGGACATCAATACTGATACTGAGATATTTAGAAAACTGAGAGCTTGCTAACATATGACAATATTCAGTGTAGGAAAGGTTTACCGTGTTTTCAGCAATATATTTTAATTCCAATTATCCCTTCATTTTTCGATTATTATCTATCATTTTAAGGTAGCTGTTTCTTTCTCTCATATGGAAGTCTTCATTAATTTGAGGTTACATAATATAGACCTTTTTCAAACAGAAGTGATTGAAGCCAGTCAAGTCATTATTTTTGCAAATTTAATTTCAGTTACTTAAAAGTTACAGTTCAGTTTTCTGAAATAAAAATAGAAAATGAGGACACCAGTCTCAAATCTTTGGATTACAAATGAGTTTGGGAATATTTCCTTCTATTTACATATGAAATTCCCTGTTCACAAGCATCAAGATCTGATTTCTACAAGTCCTGCCTCAGAATACTTAAGGTCTTTTTCTGAAATTATTATGATATGCCACTTTTAATATATAATGATCCGCAATCTAACAAACACTGAATTATCCTGAGGTCCATTGATAATGGCCACAATGCACTCAAGCCACTTTAAATAAAAAACAGCCATAAAAAGGAGAAATAAAATCCTGTGACAGATAAAATGAAACTGAAAAAAGAAAGAAATGGTCAGTGCCTGAATTTAATCCTTCAGACATTCAAAGTAGACAGAAGTAGAACTTGAAACAATTATAATATTAAAATGGATATTGGATAGATTAGTGGAAAATAGGGCTATTAGTAGCTACCAGTTGTTATAACCATAAATTCCATAATATCAGTTACTAGAAACCATCAGTGAGGCAGCATTACTCAACCCATGTCCTAATAGTAGGTACAGTCTTTACCTATTAGCTTCTAAGAAAAAAAGGAACTGAGGTGAATAGATCTTTGGTCTCTTCCCACATGTTTCTTCTGTTTTTACACATAATTGTCCTTAATCTTCATATAAAATTCTGTGACCTATCCAAGTCTCACCTTTCCGCCACTCTGACAAGATGCCTTACTCTTCTACAAAATGCTTGCTGAAAATAACAATTGAATAACTGATACTGAATTACAGATAGTCCTCAACTTACAATCATTCTGTGATGACCCGGAGCAAAGCATGGAAGCAATACAGCCAGCTGATAGTTCAAACTCCCCTTTATTGCTCTGGTTTTCCCCCAAATGCTCCCATGTTTATGGCAAGTTCCAGAGCAAAGCACTCACACACACCATCAGCAGCCTCTGGTTGCAAGTAGTCCAGCAAAATGCTGTTAATAACGGCTTCAAGGCAAGAAGTCCAGCAAGGCAAAGAAACAAAGCAGCAATAAGACAAGAAGTTCAGCAAAATCCAAACGTTGGCAATGGCACACAAAACTCCATGAATTCAGCGCTTGTTCCGACAAGTGCCCCTCCCTACAGCGTCTCCTTAAGTCTCAGTCCCCAGGTATGCCTTGTGAAGAGGGGGGGAGTCTCCTACTGAGTCGTCGGGTTGGCCTACGCTGCTCCCGCCTGCTCCCTACTCGGGGATCAGAAAGGGGCTGTCCTTGCTCATCGCCTAAGCTCTGTCACTCCTTATCTCCACTTCCTGGCCTCTCTTCCCTACTCTCTCCATCATTCTGTCTCTGTTCTTCTTTGCTGGCTATCTGTCCCAGGCCTGAGGGACCTGGGGTTGCCTCATNGGCTCATCTTCCTCTGCAGACTCAGGCTCCGACGGGGCCGTGACACATTCATTTAGTGACCATTTCAAGTTCCAACAGCATTTTTAAAAATGACTTACAACCAATCTCTGCATTTACAACCACCTTGGTATCCTGGGGTCATGTGATCAAAAATCAGGCATCTGGCACCCACCATGTATTTATGACAATTGCAGTGTTCCAAGGTCATGTGATCACCATTTGCGACCTTCCTAACTGGCTTCTAACAAGCAAAGTCAATGCAGGGGGGGGGTCTCGATTTGCTTAACTACCTCATGATTCATTTAACAATTGCAGTATGATTCACTTTACAACCGTGGCAAAAAAGATTATGACAATGGGTATATGACTCACGTAACAATCATCTTGTTTCGCAACAGAAACTCTGGCCCAAATTGTAGTTGTAAGTCGAGGACTATCTCTAGGTCAAGGGTACATCCAGCAGAACCCTGATTGTAGTCACTGGCAGTGGTGCACTTTTTCCAAACTCCCTAATGATGCTACAATTGAAGCTGACACTTCTGGTTGCAAAGCAACACTGTATCATTAAGCCTACACAACAGCTTTATTAGAGCAAATTAATTCTGAGCACTATGTATATTCAATTAATACCACATGAAAGTTCATTACCATCACCATCTGATATAAAGTCACCACATCCCACAGAAAAAAATGTGCTTATTTCTCCGTCCTGGTTTTTGTCTTAGAAGACATAACTTTAAATCAACGCACTTGCAAACTCCAACTGAAATATGCTCCTAAAATTAAAAAAAAAAAACACCTCTACAAATCCCGTGATGAAGCATGGCATTCCTCACAGAAACTATAAATGGCTGAACATGGAAAGAAATATTTCTCATTTTGAGTTTCAAAACAGGATAAAGGCGCCATCTGCAGGAGAAAAAAAGGCAATGCCCACTAAATTGTTCGTGGGTTTTACTACATTTCAGGTATAAATTTACAACTTGTGATTTAAAAATGTGCTGTCCGCATTCATTAATATAACCTCAGCATCTTGGCAACTGACCACTTGTCCAAGAAAAGAACATGAAATTTTCTTTTACAGAACAGCAGCATTCAAAAAACATCTAGAATGGTTTGATTGTTCCCTTTTCATGAGAATAATAGAGAACTAGCTGTACCATGTCTTCCTCATATATCAAAGGGTACATCTTAATCCAGCCTTTCTAGGCACACATTCTCTACAAATAAAACCAGTAGATTAATATGATCTCCTCTAGGTCTTTCAAATCAATAAGCATTCTTTACCATTTAAAATTTAAGCTCCAGGATTTTAAAAGAAATTATTTTATAAAATCAATGCAACTAACTATAATCAGCAAATGCAGATTTCAATGCAGTGCCAGGGACATTAAAAAGGGAAATCTATGTTCTTTGTCACATTTGAATGCCAATAACCAAGCTATTACTTGACCTTGAATTCTTTCCATAAACTGAGAATATTCCCCCATACTTCCTATGAGAAAAAAAATTAATAACTGAAATAAGAGCTTCTGCATTTGTTTCAAGACAAGAACTCCTTGAACAAGACACATGTTATTAGAAAAAGGTTTCATGGTAACCATTCACATGTTCAGCTTCATGGCACTGCCAAAGGTAACAGAACTGACATCAACTCTTCACAATTTCTGTCAATAGAAAGCAACATACAAATAGATCTTTACAGTAAAAATGAACACATACAATACATTTTTTATCTTTTTGACATAAAATTGATTTAAGTATTGAAGTATTAATTATATTAATTAGTATAATTGGTATCAAGTATTTTATCTATAAAAGTAAATTGCTAAGATATACAGAGGCAAACTGGAAAACAAACCAATGACCATGAATACGGAATGATGAAGAAAAATGTATCAAAATATACAATACAAAGATTACTGAATAACTAAAAGGAGCTCCACATGCAGAAAAGAATGCTGAAACAGTTGTAAGTGGTATATTACATGATAAAACACAAAACAACATTTAATTTGGATTCCTGTTTATTTAATTCCATCCCCATTTTTCTCTGTTTTATTTGCTGATGAAAGTCTAATAAAATTTATCTATACATGATATTTTAGGAGGAAATAACTGAAAATGTATGCAATCTTTCACAATTGAATTGGATGTATCTTACTTGTCCTCAGCATTTATTAAAGCTTTAAATTAGGCCATAAAACATGAAAAAGAAAAGTCAGACTAATTACATTTAGCATGAAAAATTCAGATAGAAAACTTTTCCTATATCAGTAGCTAAATACAATTCCCATGTAAAAAAACATTCTAGGACAAAGCGGTCACTTACTCTGTATGGCCCTGAAAAACATTCACAGAGTGAATAGAAGGGTCTCTGAAATCCCATAGACGGAAGGTTGTGTCACGCGATGAAGTTACCACAAGGCGCTGGGTGGGGTGAGTGCAACAGTGTGTAAGTTCTTGATCATGTCCTAAAAACACAAAGCAAAATATTATGTACTTTGAAAAGGCCTGACCTACTCACAAAAATTAGGGATAAAGAACATCAGAGAAACAATTATGTTCCAAAGGTTATCAAAATGGTCTTAGCAAAACAATTTTGCCCAAACCAGATTAAAATTCTGTTCCAATCTTACTTGTTCCCTATTGGAATATTGTGGATTAAATTCCACATTTCATCTAAATACAGACATTTTTAAAATGTAAGGGAACAAACTTCTGTCACTCTTGTACTGATGTGACTTACGAACATGATGGATATTATGTAAAGCAAATTTTGAGTATTTATATGAAAATGGTACCCATGATTAAATAAAGGCTCTCTTAAATACAGCAGGGGCCATCGCTTCTTGCATGCTTTCAGAAACATATAATGCAGCCTGCTATCTGTAGATATTTACGTATCTGTGACAATCACAGAAGCATTTTTGCATATTACACCAGCTACCATGTTTGCCTCTATAACAAGAAATTTTCAGACACTAATATTAAACAAGTTTCCAGTTCTATGCAGTTTAATTTGGGGCTGCTAAAATTACTGCTTATAAAGTTATAGTAACATATAACTATATAACTTATAGCGAGTCTACTATAAAGTACAGCAATTAGTCCTTGTTTTATTTTAGGATTACAGAGTCATAATGTTGCAACGTTTGTATGTCAGCTAATCCATTTTTCTTTCAGTTGCAATCATATAATCTACCAATAAACTATTAGAAAATGGTAAACTTGTTACCAGCAGAAACACACTAGCGCTATCTATAATGTCAAAGCCTGAAAACAAGGACTAGTTTAGGATTAGAGCTATGGCTATGAAACCTTCAAATATCTTAATGTGCATTTACACACCTTTTTCTCCCGGTCTCTGGATTTTTCCAATTATGCTAACTCATTTTTATGGCATAGAAATTGGTAGTACTCTTTATTGAGCCAAATTTTAGCAAGGACAATTACCCATAATCTTTTTTTAATCAGGCAGATAGGCATATATTTTTGCACTTTTACATCTAGTCAAGAAAACTTAAGATTGCTCCCTGTAATGATAAAGCCAGAGTGCACTAAGATTATGTAGCAACTATAGAGGATAACTATATAACTATAAGGATTGGAAATAAAAACACTGCACAAAAATAATGACAATTTTTATTCCTGCTTTGTAAGAAAAATCTGTTCAAAAATGTAAATAAATTTACAATACAGTGGAATCTCAGGTCGCGACCGTAATCCATTCTAGGACTACAGTTGCAACCTGATTTGGTTGTGACTAGAAGCATGACCGACTGCACATGCGCAGACAAAAAACTGTGTGGACTGCGCATGCACAGAAGGGGAAATCGGCGCAGAAATGGAATCTGCTATGACCATGTTTGTTTGCCACCTGATTTTGGAATCATGACCTGATTCAAAAACCGGGTGGATTTCTTGGTTGGAACTTGATTTGGTTGCAAACGAAGCGTTTGCGACCCGAGGTTCCACTGTTCGTGTAAATAAAACAGTAAAGTTACCATTGCTATTTAATGTAGCCTCATATAATACATAGATACACACACACCGAGAAGTTTCCTGCTGGTGGTCCATTCAAATGACAACCAGACCTGACCCTGTTTAGCTTTCCATCTGCAACAAAAGGCAGCCCAATGCTACCACCTGCTGAGACTATACAAGAGAAGTTATTAAAAGTTGAAGAAAGAAATACCTAATGAATATGTAAAGCCTTGAAACTATAGTATTTTTCTCTTTGAAGTTTTCTTGTTCAGATTATATGGTTTCCCAAGTATTCAAGATAAGTAGAATGACTGACTTCAAAGAAGCAGCAAAATGACATATAACATCTTGGAATTTCACAACTGTCATAATAAATGGTGGGATTCAGTCTTCCTTGCCCTCAAAAGAAAAGTTTACATTACAGAAAACTAAACTCAACATCTAACAACCAGCCAATAAGTGTATGTGGGAGGGTGGAGATAAAACTCCACCACCCCAAAGAAAATACCTGTCAGAGAGTGCACAAGTTCAGATGTCTCTACATCATACAAGTTGGCTGTCCTGTCCCATGAAGCGGTCACTGCTTGCTTCCCTCCAACCAGCCAATCAGCTGCTATGACAACACCCTGATGGCTTTTTAGGGAAGTCAAAGGAACTCGGATGGTAGGACAATCACTAGAGCCATCTCCATCTCCATCAGCCTCATCTTTATCAGAGAACTCAACTTCATCTTCACCGGACATTTGCTGTTAATTTTGAAAATATTTAATTTGCATGAAATTTGCCACATTAAATGGGTTGGTCCAATAAATTCCTGATATCAAAAATATCTCTGGAAAACACAAAGGTCTCTAAAGAGAAAAAGAAGAGCTTAAAGTGCTTGGGATAATATGACACATGGAAACTGTTGAAGACTCTAAAGAGACATGAATTTAATAGAGAATAGTGTGTATAAGTACTTGGGGAACAGAAAACACAGAAAGGAATGTTTATTATTAGATGAATTTTGCAAACAAAATGCTGTATCATGTACCTATTATTTGCTATCGTGATGCTATCCTTCAGATTCTAAACTATTTTGGTCCTTTGGGACATCTGAAGTACATTGATAAAAACACTATTTTTCTAAATAATCCCAAGGAGATTTCCTTTAAAGCATTTATAAAGTTTTGATTGATTATTCAACAAGCCACCCTATAGTCATGCTCTACATTTGAATGGCAACTGGCAAATCCAGCAGTGTTTCAAGGAAATTGATGGGGTCAGCTCTCCCAAGAAACAATATAATTGCTGTAAATACTAAAAGTGTGGTTTCATAATTTTATGAAGTGTCACATATTAGTTGGTTTCCACTGATGCTAGGTTAGTCATGATTTCAGAACTTTATGGCCCGTATGTTGCCAGACCACTATTTGTTAAATAACAACACACCAATGATATAAATGAATGAATTTGGGGGGTGGGTGCATTTTCTCCAATACTAATTACCATCTGCATAGAGTTAAACACTACTTTAAGAATCCCAAAAATCATAGTAGAAATCATAACTTACATTGCAGTCTGTGGTAGGTTGAGGGGTGGGCAATTGCACTATGTATCTCCAAATATGAGCTGTCTGATCCCCTGAAGCTGTAGAACAAAATTAACACTCTGTAAACAGCTATTTTGATTTTAATTCTCCAAAGCAGGAAAGGAGTGGAAAAAGCAACATATGTAAGTGATCTTTACTCTTTCCTAATTACTTTCTTTTCTAATACATAAGCCTTTTTAAATTATTACAATGTATACACAGGCTAGTCTTTAAAGCTGTCCTGCAGGCTTTTCCAATCTGGAAATATAAATATTGAGTAGAAAGAACTAACTTCTCCTCTCGTTCACTGAAAGAACCTTGAATGGATTTTCCACAATACCAAAATCCCAGATGCACTATAAACCTATTCCAACGTAATCTGAAATAAATTAGGAGGTACACTTTTTTCTCAAGTATTGAGTGAATATAATTTGGCAGGATAAACACCATTTACATACCTGTAAGAGACACCTGTTCTGTTGGATGAAACTTTATGGAATTTACTGCATTAAAGAAAAAACAAACAAACATATGTTAGAAGAACAAATTTAGAAGAATACCTAATTTTCCACTTTGAACTTGATCTCTCTACTCATCCTGTTATACAGGAAAATATAGGTTTAAAGAAAATAGAGAATAAAGGCATTTTTGAAGAGGGAATTTCAAGTATCAAAATAGAAACATAATTACTAAGAGAAAAACAGACTTCATATAGTACTGCTGAACAAAATCTCTTAACAGAAGGAATAGTTTAGCTGATCCATGAAAAGCTAGTCCATAAATACTGTAATATAGGTTCCTGAGGAAATGATTCCATGCATAAGAACATTGGACAAGAACTAGATATGGGATCGAGTGCATTAGGGATCATCATTGTACTTGATCTCTATCAAAAAACTTTTTACATATATTCTAAAAACTATTATTTGCCCTTCTGTTTGGAACAATGAGATTTTTACATGAATACTAGTATTTTAAAAACAGGTATTCCCCCTTCTGTCAGAAATGATATGTGACAGAATTCTACCATCTAGTTTTTGTAATGTGATTATGAAGATTGTTTTAAAGACAGATCTTATCTTCTTAATAACTCTCACATCCGAAAGGTAGCAAACTACTTATTTTTCATGCTTATTGTAATGGCACACCCAAAGGGCGTAAAGAATGCATAAGGTCATGTGGACTCCCACAAAGAGGTTCTTAGATTTTCTACCCCAACTCCTACAGATTCTGAGAAGAGCCAACTTCATTTACTCAATACATATGCCATTATAACAGATAATTTTCCCTCATGATACTTATTCACTAATATTTATTTATTCTTACCTGATCCAGCATGTCCAACATATTTGACAAGACACTTTCCTGTCTCTATGCTCCACAGCAAGGCAGTATGATCTGTGAGAATTTTTAAAAAAAGAATTGAGGAATTAAAATGATAGATGGATGGATAGATGTGGGTGGATAGGTAGATGGATAGATAGATATCTATCAAGATAATAAATAAGGTGGGTGGGNGGATGGATGGACGGACGGATGGACGGACAGACAGACAGACAGACAGACAGACCTGGAAATGAAACCTAGCCCATAATCTGTTCTAATCTAATCATTACAAATGCAAAATACAATCTGTGGCTGAAACAATAGATAAGATTATTACCAGCTGATGCTGTCCCAAGCACCACAGGTTGAGTTTTTGTGACACTGACATCCCAAATGCCATCTCGATGACCAATATACTCTTTCACTAGCTGACATATTGCTCTGGATGTTGTTGTTTTGAAACTGGAGACTATCTAAGGAGACAAAAGGCAGGTATCTGATAGGTAGAGAAATTACCCCCAGACTCTTGCAACACACAACATAAGACCCATTGAAGCACTGCACTGTAGCCAAATCAATGGATGCATAAGCTTTAGCATATTCTCTGGGACCAAATTTGTCCTGAATGAAGCTAGGATGCTGTTCTATGTAGGTACAACAGACGAATTTGGCCAGATTGAATCTTTTTAGGATATCATAAAAGCATACACTCTTCTGATATTTTTTTCATATCTTATGATAATGCAAGTGGGTATAATCTGCAGAGCTCTTTTTCTTCTATAATATGTTGTATGCACCATACAAGCCAGCTTATTAAACAGAGCTAGCTCAAAGGGGTTAGGAGGGAAGAATGAAAAAGATGCATAAAAATTCAAAGCTCAGAGCCATATGAAGTAGTATTCATATTAACTTGGAAGTTCAGACCAATTCCTTTTGTATGACAATGAAATGTTTTTTTCAAGAAGAAGTACCAAAGTAATATAATCAAAATTTTAAAATAATAAGAGAAACATGAAAGCAAGAATGACTTATTTTACTATCTTTAGATGAATAACTGTATTGGGTGGATAGAAGAAAATACTCTCAAGTTGGAACTGCTATATTTTTTTTTAAAATCAGCATGGATAAGCAAGCAGCAGTTCACACTCTTAAGTGACACAGCCTGTGTGCAAGGATTAGCAGTGCAGGACTATCAGTTTACTGGATTAGGTAAGTGCTGGGTCACTGAACTAGAAGAAGTAAATAAGTAATATTTGCTGGCTGGAGCAAACTAAGCTAATATGAGCTATACTAATGTGGCCACCTGAAGTATTTTTTGTGCAATAATTGGGTTCTCTTTAATGGGTAGAAAGCGGGAGCCATGAGTGATGCAGTAGCATAATGAGCAGGAATGAAGAACCACCAGTTAGCAGGGCCTCAGACAAGGTCTCACCCTCAGGTTCCACACTATTCTCTAGAGTCTTACTCTATCCTACCAAGAGCAACTGCCAAAATGGTTTGAGAAAGAACAAGAGACTCAGGTATGGCCAGCATTGTAGTCAACCCCTCTGGAGGACATGGAAGAATTTCTCATTTCAGCCACTAAACTTCCCTCATCAGAAAAAGGTATAAAGTGGTCAAAGTCTTTTTCCATCCACAACAGAGTGGAGAAAACTACTGGTAGTTCTGTACTTGGTCTTTCAGTGGCTGTCTTTGTCTTTGCATGTTAACAAGCAGCACCGTCGATTTTATCCCATACAAAATGCTTTTTTCCCCCTTTTTGACCCTGATGTTTAATATTATCCAATCCAGATAAACAGATTGGGACTAGAGCTAACCTTTATATCAGATATACATATTCATCATTTAGTGTTTGAATAGAAATCATGTAAGAACTTTGTTATGTCGTTTATATAATTTATGCTAATATCTGCAGCCTTTCACTCATTTACTCAAGCTGCTGGATCAAATTCTACATCTACCTGCCACCCAATACTGTACTATCAGTAGATACTCTATATATAGAACAATACCACCTATTTGGACCTATTGTGTAAGCATCAAGAAATCACTGAGGAAATTTGTTGCTTATGCTATAGTTGGGAAGTTGGCTAGATTGTGGTAATTAGTGAAGACTTGCTAGACAGGGACAGGGAGAAGAGATTGCTGTTCCAGGACTGCAAAAAGCTGAGTTAGTTATGAAATATGAAATAGTGTGCCCTCTGAAAATCCGTGCTGAATTGTATCACTATCTCCATTGTATCTATCTTGGCGTATCCATTCAGGGTTCTGAAAGATGAATGTATTTCTATTCATTCAGAATTTATGACAAATTTTGCTACCATATAATATTACAGTTAATATAAAAATAGGGGGGAGGAATCCAATTGATTTCTTCAACACTAAACTGTCCTACCTTCTCAAGGCCATTGTCAAACTTTCATACTAGCTTTATGCCATCTGAGCATGAGCCCATATCTATATTCTGAAATATAGGTAAAACTTCCTGAGGCTTTTCGCCAAGCACTGGAGTAAGGGAATGATATAAAAACCAATGGGTCGTAACTCATTTTCATTGTACTGATTTTAATGACTCTACATTAAGTATCACTAAGCTGGATCTAGCAGACTTCATGGTAAACTGAGGTATGCGACTGTCTAATATGACAAAATATTCATGTAATTGTGAAATATAGAATTCCAAGAGTATTTCAATAGCAGTGAAAGATTACAGTTGTATACCTTTGCCACAGTAAATGACTAGGTATATACTGTAGGCAATTTTTATTTTAAAATGATGTAAATTCTAAAATCACCCTAGAAATGAGAATCAACTACATAGTTTTTTAAAAAAAATAAAAGCCTAATTAAACCAAAATGAGATTAAATTAATAATTAAATTTTAAAAGGTATTATCTGATCATCAAACATAGCAAAACATCTATCAAATTTTGTTATTGAAAATATTCTCAGGAATGTTTGGTGATTAAAAATAAAAATAAGGCATCTTATATATGTTCAATTAAAATTTCAGGAGGAAAAAAATAAATTTAAGGACTAGAAAAAAGCTGCAACAATATGGTTTTCAGCTTTTACTTCTTTATTTATCTTTACAATAATGGAATGAGACTTAGATGGAACTATAATTTAGTTGTTAATGAGAAGAATTGTTTCCAAGCCAGTATAAGCAATAATTACTACAGATGCACTGCAAAAGGAACAGGTTAATTCTTGCAGAACTAGGAAGGGATTAGTATTTGAACCATAGTGTAGCATTAAGCATAAAACTGTCAAGGCAGTATTAAAATTCAATTGAAATTTAATACACATCTTCAAACAAAATGGAGTTATGTAAGAGTAGTGGAACAGTAGAATATATTATCACAACAGGTCTCCCATACCTTATCAGTCTTAATAAGACATAGTGAGGAATAAAATGAATTACCAAACTGTTTTAGTTTCCTCATAAAATCTTCTGTACCCCTGTAATTGACTAGTTTAATTTTCAGGGGCTACAGTGTTTTCCCCCTCTTCCTTTAAAATATCATCTTTAATGCTACTTTATATTTTGAGTTTCCTTTTACTTTTAAAACAATAATGGAAGTGTCCTTTCATATATCACAAACAGCAACGGGACAACATCAAAACTTTCTACTCTACTTCAAAATGTGAATAAAGGCGTCAGCCACTGTCCCAGTGCAATAGTCACCAAGTTATGTTCAGCAAGCAGAGCCAGGGAATCATGCTAATATGCACACTAAACCACTACTATTAAAATTTCCATTTCAATTCTTAGCGTATATACATAGACAAGAGTTTAGAAATGCCTCATCTTAGACTACAAAATGGGGAGGTTTTTTACACTACAAAATGGGTATGTTCCTCCATTCAAAAATGTGACTTATAAATATAGGTGTTCCTAAAGGTGTTCCTTTATTATCATGTGATAATAAAGTCAATGTTGTTTAACTAGTTGCACATTCTGTTGACTAATCTGAAGCAAGTAAACACATTCTAAGAGCAGTACATGATATTGTGCACAGCAGAAGACAAAACTAATTTGTTTCCTGGCTAGCAAATGAGACAGTTCCCTCTTCAAATGCTCAAAGTTTTCAAATGCAAATTCACCATACTTTCTTATAATAATCATCCTGCTCACCATTTCAGTCTGGCAAGTTAATGCAAGAGGAATTTGTACTGTAAACTCCTGTAACAACTCCTTGGGCTTTCATTTAATGATTCGTGTGTGTTTTGATCACAACAATAAGGCACAGTTCTTAAAGGAAGACAAATTTACAGTCCCAAAATGTCAAAAATCTCATTCAAGGAACTTGCAAGAAGGGCAGGCAACCTCTTGGTAACTGAAGATTGACTTTTTCATTATTTATTTTGAGATAGTGAAATCCCCAAGAGCATGATTAAAGCCAATGTTCTCAGGTTTTCTTGTTAATTTTCAAACATATTTTTCTTTTCATTTTTTTAGTTTAAAAAAAGATACACATTTATGAGACATTCACCTCTGGGATTCAGCAGGAAGATTTGGGAACCACAGAAAATAGTGTGTTCAAAAATTACACTTAACCAACCTTTACAGATGCCAATCAGTTTTAAATACAGTTTGCTATGTTGTGTTCCAGGGAACGAATTATTGTTTCTGAAAACCTCACAAAGCACCTCAAATTAGTTACACAATTCTTAGATTCCCAGCCCACACATTTTATTCTTATGTTTTGTGAATTTGGTTAATGTGGATGATTTTATTATTATTCTTACAGCAATCGATAAATGCTACTATTACTAACAAAGCATTATTTTAAACATTTTCACTATACTACAGCAAAAGATTGTTGAAATATTCCTATTTCTGAAACCTTAAAGGAGGTTCATTCTCTTTTATGAACAGTTCAGACAATTTATAGATTTATATTATGATTTGTTAAAGAAATAGACCTAGAGAGGACCCACAAAGTTCATAATGAAGGCTCTTTGCCACTATCAAAGCTTGTTACATGGATCTGGCATCGGTGGCAAACGAATGTGAACATTTCTTCACCAAATGACTATGATATGTACAGACACTACATTATCTTTAAGAGCTACTTAAGCACTCAGATAGCAAGATATATAATGTGTATATTTAAAATAAATATGTTTATTTATTGAACTCCTCCCTAATGAGTGCTCTGTTTTCCAAGATTTGGGAATCTGCTCAAGACATTACTATTTAACTTAGCTTCTGGTTAATTTTTGTCTGTTAATTTTTGTTCTGCCTGCATGCAGTTCTAGGAAGGATTATAATTTTATTTATGTTTTCAGAAGTCAGATTAAATTGTTCACTGACATTTTTTTTAAATCAGGTGTTTTTAACGAAGTACTTTTAAAATCAATTGAATAGAATTGACATTATAGCAACAAAAAAGGCAGACATAATGTGCAAACACTGTGCCAAGGAAGAGACTAAGCCTGCCGTAATAAAAATTATAGCCTACCCAATCTCAGGGATTCATAACCATAAAAACAGTAAACAGGAAACATTTCTTCTGTTAACAATTGATATCTATACGCGATACTTAAACATGAGCAGTTGAAAGTCCTCTAGGTAAAGCACCAATTGAGAAATATAATATCCATGAAGAAAAACTGGTTGAAATGAGATTCTGTATGTTCCACCACTCACTACTGTTTAGCTGGGCATGCAAATTGGCACACTGGGAAGCAAAGCAGTTACCCAAGAGTCGCCACCCCATATTTCCCAGCTTCCCACGTGGAATTTGCGAGGTCCACCTGATCTCCCTGGGAAAGAATTTGAGCGCTACATAGCAAGTAAGAAAAGATAGGCATTCAGCACTTGCTTTCAAAGAACAGCAAATTTACAATACAGAAAATACATACTTATATATGATCTAAAAATTGAAGACTCTACTTTTTAATAGATTAAAGAAAAAATTAATAGAGAACAAAATGCATTTTCATCCTTGAAGTGCATAATGATAGCAATACTGCAGAAAGACAAAGGATAAAGATGTTTTCTATTAAAAATAACCCTGGCGTGTGAACAACTGATGGTCAGACAGAAACAATTTTAATTTTTATAAAAAAAAATTACCTGCAGGAAATGTGTGTTTAAACTTTGTATATTAACTTTTATATGTTTTACTGTTTTTATATTGTAAAGCTGCCAGGAGTAATTTATTTTGAATCTGGCAGAATAATATATATATTATTCACAATTAACAAATATACTGTATATATATATATATACAGCTGTTTATTTGATCTAATGAAAACAAAGAATGTAATGATACCACAAATTCTGTATCAAGACTACCAGATTAAAAATTGATCAAAACACCCCAAGCAATTGTTCCCCTTACTATATTTTCCAAATATGGATGTATTTGGAAGCACATCTCCCAAATATGGAGTTCTCCAGATGTATTTGGAAGCACATCTCCCAAATTCCTAGAAAATTCTAGGAATTTGATAAACTGCTATCCTAACATACTAAGTGGATATGACTTTGGATTGGTTTATGCAGTTTGGATAATTTCCAAGTATGAAAGAGAATAATACTATTACATAACTTTCTCTCCTGCATAAGTGTAAATTACTTGCAGGTAGTTAAATAATTTAGTAAACATTTTACAGTTGGTCCATGTTTGATAATTCTAAATATCAATCGAATTAATGAGTTACAATCAGATGCAACCCAATTTTTGGAAAAGGACCTAATAAAAATGACTTTGAAGTAATGAGCAAAATGGATTTAACAATTTCAGTCTCCCATGTTATAATTAACTGCTAAAGAATTTCTCACAATAAAAATAATAACTTTGTTTTCTTTGCATCTTATAAAAAAGCTTTTGACATTTACTATAAATTCATCTATTTTCTATTTTCTTTTCTTAATCATTTATTTACTGAACTATAACTAAAGAACAAGACCAAATGGCAACTCTATGATTAATCTTGATCAGTCTCCCAAAACATCTCCTACTAATCTCTGCAATAAGATGGGACTACACCCGGATGGCATCAACTTCAAAACTTCAACCTCATGAAGACAGACAGTAATAAAAAGTAAGTAAAACTAAACTGATAAGTATACTGTAGTTCAATAAAAGGCTTGACATGTTTCATACCTTGCTTGTTGATGCCTTGTAAGTAGTCTTTAATTTCTGAGACAGCTGACTGGTACTATGGCTGGCTGTTGAAACAAATACATTTAAAGAAAGTTTGTTTTTAAACACATTGGATTACCTTACTTGATTGTTAAGATCCTTCTAACTGGTTGTCATCCTAAATTATGAAAAACCAACTAAGAGAGGAGCATTTTTCTCAACTCTCTTCTTACCTTTTGTTTTCAGCTGCCCCTTGCTCAATTCTGCTCCATCAATGGCTTGGCCTTCAGCTGCTAAGCGTTCATTAAGTGTATCAATCTCTCTGCGTACTATCAGTAGCACAAAAATTAATGTCAATGCAAAGAAGAATCATTAATCACAATTTTTAAATTACCACATAACCCTTATCTCAAAGGCCATTATGTGCAGGATCATAATTTCAATATCTTTTGTGTTTCTTTGTGTGCCACAATTATAAAAATAATATGAAAGTAATTTAACTCTCCATATCTAGGATAAAACTCTGACAATGGATCTTAATTCTAAAATACTGCTTCTAAGAGATTCATGTTTATGCAAAATATCCATCAGTAAAACTAAATGAAAATTGAGGAAGGAAAAGTTTGGTATCTCCCTTCCGGATTCAGGAAGCCACTGCTTGCCAAATAACTTGTTTCTGTATGTAATTCCACTCCAAACTGGAAACAATAAACACAACATATCCAGCATCCAGTCTGGATATCTGCAAACAGAAAGTTACATTAATGAACACAAGTAATCAATAAGAGCCTCTGTAGCTCTTCAGTTAGAGGATTTACAAATGTACCAGGATGTTTGTAGATATATTTTCAGTCTTTTATATAACACACACACACACACACACACACACACACACACACACACACAAGATAGTATGATTCCCTAGGCATTCTAAGACCAAGGGAAGGCTATACACACTGGCTCCAAGAGCCTTGATCTCTGATCTTCATTCCCAAGTCAACAGAATACCGGAAGGGGGAAATCAATGTCTGGATGAATACTGACAGGTCTTCCCCAAGGCTGGAAATCAAATCACCCAGTGTTCCTGAGTAAGTTAAAACATGGAAACAAGCTTACTCTCCAAACTTTCTACCAATGGACAATAGTCTTAGGGTGCAATTCATAAGATAATGCAGAGTAGAACATTCCCTTTTCCATACATTTCTAAAGGCAAAATGAGAATAACTTTCATAGATGACTTATTTGAAAAATAAAATATTCCTTGTCTCTTACTACCTTTTCTATGCTATCTCTGAACCATATGTTACAAAAGCAAAATGTAATTACTATTTAGAATGACTCATAATCATTGCTCATTGGAATCCAAAAGTCAGGGTACAATTTTTTTTTCCAAAAAATGAATTAGCATTACGGTGCAAACATAAAAGCTAACACATCTGAATCCCAGTAATCTTTAAAATAAAAAGAATCAAATGTATATGCAATTAAATGTTAGGTTATGGACATCAATTACAACTAAAATATTCAATGAACAGGATTATGGGAATTTTAGGCTAAATGTGGCAATGTGCACCAAACTATCTTTCCTGGGATTAATCAGCACTAGTATTAGAGATCTCAAATAAGTATGTAGGCTGTTATTTCAGGTAACCTGGACATTTTAACTGACCAGAGTTCACATGAGATTTATTGTATAATTTATGGGAACGGAGATCCAGAATTACAGTCTTGCATCTAGCATCTTTCATCAGCATCTTATTCCAATTTAACATTTTTGCCCAAAATTGTACAAACATAAACTCACATTCAAGATTCTCAATGTAGAGGTTCTCAAATTCTCTTTCTATTTGACCAAAAAGTTCCAGAAGTGTATTTCTAATGGATGATGGTAGCTTTGAATCCTAGGGTAAACAAAAATATCACAATTAATGCAGAATTTTCCAGGAGTTTGTTCTTTTTGTGTAACTGGCCCTTTATGCAAAGCCTCCTATTTCCATTATTCCACAGTACAGGTTTCAAACCATCCTTCTATCCACTTTTTCTCAAATCATACTTTTTCCACACAATGGACTTATACAAAGTTATGCTTGAAGAAAGGACAATTACAGGAATAATGGATCTATAAACAAAGCTTTATTAAGGACACACACACAAAAGATTTCAGTAAATCTACAAAGAAGCAGAAATAGATTTTATACCATAATGAAATAACTCCATTTCAGACAAAAGAGAACAATCCATATGACTCAAACGTGGCAAATTTCTAATATTTACAATAGTAGGCTCTGACTTTAATATCACATAAAGATTAGGTTTCTATTGATGAACAACCGTCCCACTTGGGAGAAGGGCTCAAGAGAGAAATTAGTCTGATTGTTACATAAGCACAAGAGGGCAAGGTCTGACCTCCCTGCCTTGAATGTCTTTGAGCCTTATCTAGTCTTTCTCAGGTGAAAGCTGCCAATCTGAGGAGATTCCTATCAAAGCCTTGGTGGTGCAGGCTGTTAATCACCTAGCACTTAGCTTAAGCTGCCTGCAA
>AZIM01002439.1:61415-76154 GCA_000516915.1 Ophiophagus hannah
GGATAGTGCTCCAGAGATTGTAAGCTGCCCCGAATCTCTGGAGAAGGGCGGCATATAAATATGAATTAAAAAAAAACATAGGCATAGAATAATGAAGTTGCTAGTTTATATGTAAGGACCCGGTTGTTCACATCTGATAGTTTACTTGTTTTAAAACTTTGAAATTTTAAATCAATAATGGTCTACAAAGGCAGTCTAACAATAATTTACCCTTGGCAGGGCCTCAATACTATTTCTCCTTCAGTTCAATAATCCATAACATATCAGATATAACAAGAGGAGCAAATCGGTAAACTTTAGTTCAATCCTACAGCAAAGATGAGATTTTACAAAGAGTTTGGTTGCAGATTTTGCTGTTAATTCAAAATTGTGAAAGATAATGACTTAGTTTTTAAAATTATGTTTGAAATGTAAATGTTCAAATAAACTTCCCTACAGCAAACTTGCAGGAAAATGCTATGTATGTTGAAGCATCATATACACTGAAGGGCAAAAAATAAAAGACTGAGGTAATAGAACTCAAGCCATCTCCCAAACAAAGCAGCTCACATCTACAGAACTGAACTGAATCATATTTCAGGAAGTGTTATCTGCTACAGATTGAATTCAAACTACTGCCAGAAAATGAGTTACATACAGGTAGTCCTCGACGTACAAACAGTTCATTTAGTGACTGTTTGAAGTACAACAGCACTGAAAAAGGGGAGTTTTGATGTTTTTCACACTTATGACGGTTGCAGCATCCCCATGGTCACATGATCAAAATTCAAACACTTGTGAACAGACCCATATTTATGACCGTTGCAATGTCCCGGGGTGATGTGACTCCCTTTTGACAAGCAAAATCAATGGGAAGCCAGATTCACTTAACAACCATCTGACTAATTTAACAACTGCAGTGATTCACTGAACAACTGAGGGAAGAAAGGTCCTAAAATGGGGCAAAATTCACTTAACAAATGCCTCACTTAGCAACAAAAATTTTGGGCTCAATTGTGGTCAGAGGTCGAGGCCCACCTGTATACTGAAAGACTCTTGGACATTGTCATGATAGTAAGTGAAAAAACCCAGAGATATATCCAAGTATAAGAAGTATTTTCCCTACATTTGAACAGGAAATTTCAACCTTGCTTTGATATTGGATTTTAGGGTTGTTTTAGGACCTTGCAGAGAAGACAAAATTGGGGTATTAAGTGATTTTATCAGGATATTAATCTATTTTTATCAGAAATCAAGCTTCCTCTTTCCATCCAATTTACCTGGCCTTCCAGCATCTCTCTCTGCAATCCTGACCTCTCTTGTTCAGAGCTGTTGGTTCTTCGTATAGAAAGACTATGAGATTTTCTTTTCTGCTTGGCTTGGCGAGCAGTGGCACAGCTTCCACTTTCTGTGGGCATTACTTCAAAACAATCACTTTCCAATAGCTGTAAAGATAAACTAAAGCCAAGTATTAAATCTTATAATTTGATCTATGTAAGAAATTATTTTCTAAGTAGTAAATGTAAGGGAAACATTTAATCCTACTAAAATGTATCATTGTGGTAAGATGTTACGATAATGAGCAATGAGACAGTGAAAAACCTTACTGCACACCTTTTAATATTATTTGCCAATTATTAAGCCATTCCATAAATACAAAAATCCCATTGAATTATAACTATTTTCCAAATGCAAACCCTACAAAAAATCAAAAGTGCTTCTAAGAAACCCACATCTATATTCACTTCCACAACACAAATTTGAAGTCAGGAGCCTAAGAGAATGATATCTGAATGGCAATGACAAGCAAATTATTTAGATTCAAAAGCTGAATTAATGCCTTGTTCTAAACTGTAACAATTTAGTAAATACAGTCATTAATCAAATCTGTTCTATATCAAATTTCATGACCATAAACTCTACTGCAGAGATAAACTTCCCCAAAAGTTTTCAGCAATTAATCCTACTGGTACTATGAAATAGATTTATTAATGCTGTAATACTTTCCTCTATTAAGCCACCGTTATGCATCTTAAAATTTAATTCCATAAATGAATTTTGATTAAACTATCTAAATTACCTGACAGAACATTCAACCTCTCTCACTCATGCATGAACGATTTGGCTCCCTTAAACCATCAAACTATGTGACATTTTTGCAGTGTCAAGTGAACTGCACCCTATTTGAATCCAACACTATAGATGACCCCATTAAGCAAGGACCATTTTCCATCTCTTTACCTATCTCAAATTCAATTAGTTTTGGCTGCAATAATTAACAGCTCTTTCTTAGAAACCTGAAAAGTAACTACCATTTATGCAGCAACTTTCCTTGATAGCTAAATTAACTAGAAGAAAAAATGCACTTATAATATATGATTTTCATGATTAGAAAAAATGAAAAGAAAAAAGTGAGGATTGTTGTAATCATAATAAAAGATAATTGTTGCAATACTTATATTTGCTGCAGAAGAAATTGGAAGCTTCTTTCTATTCTTTCTCATATAATTTTTTTCTTTTATTCTTTTAGTTTTTTATTCGCTTGTAGTTAGTTTGTGTCCGTTTTTACACTGTCTTTAAAACTTTGAATAAAATTTATTTTTTAAAAAAACCAGCAACAATTCTTTCTTTTTACAGATAGGCCTTGCTTAATTATCTTAATCAAAACAGGAAGTTCCATCACTAAATGAAGTGGTCATTAGGGAAAACATCGTGTGACTGCATCACTTAGTGACAGCAGTTATAGTTGTATCGTTAGACCGGGATTATACTGTCAGAGATTTGCATTTTCTTCTTTCTGTATTAACTCTGTACACACAAACCTCTAGCCTTGAGGTATGTAGTCAACTCCTATCTTACAACATTAGAACTTCCTGTTTTGTTTTAATACTTTTCAATTCTACCTCAAAGAAAAAGAAACACCAGAAACCACAAGTAATATATAATAAACCTGGCATCTATTGTTTGTTACTTGTGTAATACTTAAAAACAGTTTGTGCTATATAGATGATCCTCAACTTAGAACAATGATAAAACCTGAAATTATGTTTGTAACTTGTGCCAGTTGTTAAGTGAGTCACCATGTAACTATAACTGATTTTACCTTTTTTTGCACTGGACATGAAGCAAACATCACGATCATAAAGCATTGCCCACAAAGAAGGTATTTTCCTGGAAACCAAAAGTAAACATCTGTTTCCGGCAAGTGGTCACGTGACTATGGGATGCTACAAATGACCATAAATGTGAGCCACTTGCCAAGAGCCATAACATCATCATGCAACTAGGGGAGGGGGTGAACACAGCTGTTGGAACTTTGAATTGAGCTCCTAAGTGTTTCTGAATGGTCACTAAGCAATTGGTTGTAAGTTGAGGACTACCAATCATCTTATAGTCAGATTTAGACAGACAGCTTAAACATTAAAAGAGAAACAGACCAGGCATAAGACTAAAAAAAACTCCATCCATTTTGAGAACCAGATAAAAATTATTTACTCACAAAGTGCTAACAGCTTAGACAGCTAGACATTATCACTGTGTTTTACAATACTAACATCCTATCACCCATGATCATGCATCAGATGCATAAATATCAGTAATATATACAAAAATTAAGAACATTCACTGGATGCAACAATGTAGATTATTTCACAACCAGTATAGATTATTTCACAAATTAATGCATCACAAAGACAAAGCAGAAAAAGCTTCATGTATAAATAGCTCTAGATAGTTTATACTCTTTTTCAGGCTGCCATCCTATATTCACTTATATTAATGTCAATAGTTATTTTTCATTCAATACTAATGGTTAAAAGTTTGTGAATCCTTTTGAATTGTCAGTATTTCTGCATATATGCAGGTAGTCTTCGACTTACAACAGTTCGTTTAATGACTGTTCAAACTTACAATGGCACTGGAAAAAGTGACTTATGACCCCTTTCCACACTTACTACTGTTGTGGCATTCCCATGATCACATGATCAAAATTCAGCCGCTTGGCAACTGACTCATATTTATGACAGTTGCAGTGTGCCGGGGTCACGTGATCTACTTTTGCGACCTTCTGATAAGCAAAGTCAATGAGGATATATAAGCACATTACTATCTTAACAACTGTAATGATTCACTTAACAACTGTGGCAAGAAAGGTCATAAAATTGGGCAAAATTCATTTAATAATTGTATTACTTCGCAACAGAAATTTTAGGCTCAATTGCAGTCATCAATTGAGGACTACCTATTTAAGGTCTATCTATCTTTTGATAGATTGAAAGCTTGCAACCTACCAGTTTGTAAGTCTCAAAATTAAGCCTCTTTCACAGGCAGCTTACTCAGCTTGCTCAGGCCACCTCAACATTGATGCCTGCCAAAAGACATCTGTAAGACTATACAATTCTGTATAATGGCAACCAATTGCATGGTTAAATCAAAGTGCCACATGAAATCGTTACATATGTAAGATCTAAACTCACTATATTTTGACATGAATTTAAGGTAGGAAATTCTAGCAGGCAGAGAAGTAATATTTAACAATAGCCTGCCCAAGTGACACAACCAGGTCGTAAGACATAGGAGATATTAACAGCAACCCTACCTAACTGCATTTTCATGACACTGCTGCAGGCAAAGAGTGCTACTATGGCTTTTGATGGAATTTACCAAAGGCATATTTTGGTTTTTATGATTATTGAGCAAATGGAAGGGAAAGATGGCAAGACTATTCCTGCTAAGAAGGCTTCTCTGTTTCAGCAAACTTCCCAGGATGTTGTTTTCTTTTTAAAGATCTCTCATCTTTCCCTCAAAGGAAGCATACTCTCCACTCTTTTCCTCCTATTTTCCCCCACCCAGCCACAAAAATTACCCTGTGAGGTAAATTGGGCTGAGGAAGTACCTATTCCAAAGGGAGTTTATGTGGCTGAAGATGAAGTAAAACCTTGATTTATCAAAAACTTCTATTGCTCTGCCCTACTGACTCTACTAGATGCAGTTGTATAAAACACTTTACTGTGAAGCTTTAACCAGATTTCTATCTTCATTCCACTATTGCTCCCTCAAAATGTACACCATGTCTGATATGGCAAGAGAGATTAAAATATTTATGTTCATCGGAATGACATTGACTCACACAAACAAGGGTGTTTTTTCTAATTAACTAATAGTACATTGGAACTACAATTCTTCTTTCAAGAACCCAAACTATGTTTCTTTTTGTCACCTGGAACTATTTTCCCAAAATATTTAAGTATATATAGGCAACTTTTGGATGTATGTGAACCACATCTAGAGACCTGCTCCACCAATCAGCAGATAAATCATTTTGTGTGGAGTAATGTCCCTAGATGCCTACAAAGTCTTAACAGACGTCACCTTACTCTCTCCCGGGACTATGGCTGGTGCCAGATCTGGACCAAACAGATGACATGCTAACCCAGTACCTAGAAACTGCTAGCTCTGGATAAGAAGAAAACATTGGCTTTGAGTTTATAAATGAAGTAAGTCCAATACCATATTTGATTCCAAATCTAGTTGTACTAATCTGCTCAAAGGTAATCTACAAACATGGGAGTCCTCTTGAATGTACAGAACACTAGGAAGCCCTGTTCAGAGTAATTAATGTTCTAGGTACCTCTCGTTTGGTTTGCAGTAATGCACTTCTCAGAGTGCTATCCTTAATTGTGGCATTCAGGGTGGCTATGGCTGTTTCCATTATATTCAGGTGACAAACAACCCCCCTTCCCATTGTATTGGAAGCTGCATTGGTTGCCAGTTGGGTTTTGGGTACAATTCAATATGTTTTTGTCATTTTTAAGACTCTCTATGCCTTGGACCTGGTTATATACAGGATGTTTTCCCTTCTTCATCTGGCCATCAAATCAAATTAAATAGACTCAATTCCTTCCAGGTCTAGTCTTCATAAAAATGTCACCTAATAGGACCTAAGAAATGGGCCTCTTTTAGGGCAGTGACCCTATGCTTTGCAAACGCCTTCTCTAAGGAGATCTGATTGCCAGATGGGTTTCAGAAGAGCCATTAAGAGCTTTATTTTCCATTTATCTCACATATGGAAGTAATGGATATTGACATTTATTAACAGATACCTGACTTAGATTTATTTTTGTCCTTGGTGGTATTGAATGAGGGTTTTTTTCAATTCTTCTTCTTCGGTGGGTTTATTTTTTTTTGTTAGGAGGTTCCTTCTTTAGATGTTTTGTGAACTGCCCAGAGCCTTTAAGAATGGCAGAATACAAATAAATAACTTTTTAGCATTATCAGATGAGAATCCAGCAACTCTCCACCCAAAATGACACAGACACTCTGATTTAGCATTATATTTCCTTGAATAATATGTCAGCATATGATTCCTTAAATACTGTTAAGGTAGGCCACGTCAAGAAATAGACATGATAGGATTTAGGAGTATTTTTTAATTGTACTGAAGTAGAATAACATAATCTTGAAGTTTCTTTGTCCCATCTTACGGAAGTAAAATTAAGAGTTTATCTTGGCTCTGGTGTAAGAACTGTATATTTTTTCTTCTGCAAGTCACTTTTAATGGCTTGTTCATCTTTTCCCTATCCCCATGGTCAGCTCTAAAATCCTTTTCAAATACTCACAAGTGCAATTCATTTATATAAAAATAGATCAAGTGCATGATAGAAAATCACTCACTTTAAATAATTCACATATTGATACATTTTACACATGAACTAGGAAAGTATTCTACACAATAACAAAATAAACAATTGATCATTATATATCATTTCTTGATGAATGCTTTCTATATTCAAGTCAAGTATAATCAATTGGCTTTAAATGTTCCATGAAAAAAACAAGAAAGATCAAGCTCAAAACTCTAGCAATAGTGCTCTAAGGTTTTCCTCTTAAATTACCTAACACAGAAATAGCTAGTATTCTCATAATCTTGCTTATAGAGGTTTAACAGTGAGAATGTGTTATGTAATGAAAAGAGGGAGGGGGAATTCCACTGGCATATCTGATCTGAAAGCTAACAGACTATCTTTGGTTGCCAGAAGTGTCAGAACATGGAAAGGATGACTAAAGCAGCCAGCTTCCTTTCTTGTTCCTTGAAAATTACATAAAAATAGGAAAAGTAGTAGAATGAATATGAAAACTGAGACAAAATTTCTATTCTTTTCTGTTTCAAACTGTGATTTTGGACCTAAATTTCAAATAGAATTATTATAAAATTACACTTTCAAAAGACATGCTGGAATAAAAGGATGCAATTTGCTTTTTAAAATGTTGCATCCTTAATGCAATATGAAAGATAACAAGATTTTCAGAGTGGAGCTGAGTTACATTCTGCAGTAAAAGCAGAAGACCTTTGGAGAGTCTTCTGGACCTTAAAAAAATCAACTCCTTTTATGGTCTAAGCCAGTATTTCTCAACTTCAGAAACTTTAAGTTATGTGGACTTTAACTGCCAGAATTCCTCAGCCGCCTGGTCTTAACAATGAAAAATGTTGCATACAATTGCATACTCTGAAAAAGAATGAGGCTTTGCAAATCGATCTAGATAAACTAGTTCTTCAACAATTTGCCAGAACTTCTACAATAAAATTGATTCTGCTAATCAAATAATCAGTTGTTCAGCAATATTTTTCTCTCACCTGAATGCATTGAAAGTTATAGAGCTTCCTTTTCCAGTTGGGTGCCTAAAAGACTTTTGAATCCCTGAATTCCTAGCCAACATCCCATTCTGGTTGGCATTTGAGAAGTGAAGTTATTTATGGGAGCCTTAGTGGGAAAGGATCACTTTAAAAAGGGTGAGCACAGTTAGCCTTTCTCAACAAAGACAACAGCAAATCATTTTCCAAAATATTTCTCAAGGAAACTGCATGGACTTTTCATTAAAAGTCAGTCTTGATTTAAAGGTACTATAAAAAGAAGTGGGAAGGGTATGAGATCAAGCTATACTAATAGAACTCAAAATGATTTTGCATGAAACATGAAAGGTATGGACAGTAGCTTTTTTCTATATAGCAATAGTAAGCAATAGGACCTCCTCCTGGCATCTGAAATATTGTAGTCCAGATACAGTTCTACCATTTCATGAAAATTTGGCTCTAATTTTCACTGTAAACTATTTCCAAGTAAGGTATTTCAAAGCTACTGCCACTTTAGGCAAAACAAATATAGCACACTGTAGTCCATGACACAACACTAATTCAGTTACAACCATATGACTTGACACCAATTGCAAAACGCCAATCAGCACACTAAAGTGTGGCAACAGTTTACTAAACATTTCAGATTAGTTAAGCAATCAACTTTTTTTGTTGGTAGAAATTCTACTTGCTGTCTAATAAATTGACCATGACTATAACTGATATTAAGTAAATGCTCAAGGAATTTTTTTAATCATTTAAATAAATAATCACTAAGAAATTAGACCTTCCACATACCGTAGTTAAATTTCTGTAACAAATGAGCCACCAACTTTTACAGTAATCACAAAATGTGGATTCAATTACAATCTGGACTGCTAGGTGCAGAGTTCCAACTTAATTCCTCTCTTCTAGAAATCCGCATTCCTATCTTTCTAGGCAGGAAAAAAAGCAAACAGTGAATTACCACAACTTTTTTTACAATGCTTTTTAACATTGACTCTATTGCCAATTTAATAATATTGGTTTAGCAGCTTTATCTCATGGAAAGACAATTCAAGCACATTTGAAGAACATTAATGTTTATTTTACAAATGTTTATATGACATTTCATCTATGTGTAGTTAGCAAAGTCCTCGTGTGTTTAAATAGATTTGTCATAATACAGATAAAAGATAACATTTCAAAACACTGTGCCAAAAGTGATCTCACAAATGAGCTGGCACTATACTTAAATTCACTGACAGATACGATCCACAAGTTTATATTAAGCAAAGAAAAAATACTGGAAATAGCACTGAACATATGTTATCCATGATGCCTACTCAAGTAAGTTCTCTCTCTTCCACTTCACACATGGCTAAAAGACAAGACTGAACCGGGTACACCTGAGTTGTATTAACTGAAGAGAGTGACAACCAATGCAAAAGTGAAAGAAAAGCAAGATATATTTTAAATGTGTTTAATGGCAAAATAGTATTTGCAGTAAGGACAGCAATCAATCACCAGTCTAATTTCTTTTCTCCTTTGCTACTGTTAATGGTGGCCATAATTTCTGAGCCACTATAAAATCTGACAAAATAGAACACTTTACAGGAGTGAAATGTCAGCACCAAAACAACATCACAACAACAAAAGGATGAAATAGCTTCACAATAAAGAACTTTAATCTAGAATGAGACCCAGTTGGCAAAGTCAAAGAAGTGTTACAGGAAACCCAGGTCACACACTACTGAAATATTAATATAGAGCATTGAAAGTAAGCACTGTGCATATTGTAGGACCATAGTCTCCCATAGAAACTAATATGGGCTTTTGATAAGCACTATAAATAAAATGCCACTAGAACCGTATGGACACAAGTTACACGAAATAAAGCTGTACAGTATAACATAAATAAGAAGTACTTTGTGATGGATCTCAGCATCAAACAAATCATCTTCCTTGGAGGCTTTAGAGAAGCCACATCTTTTACAAGGCTCATGGAGTTACTTGGAAGCTTTCTTCAGCTGTTTGTGTCTCCATGCTCATACAAACTGGTTCTGCTAAGACTGTCAAGGGCTTTGGAAAGCCTTAATGAAGGGTATTTACATGTGAAGCACTAGACGTTTACTATCTATGAAACCAAAAAAGAGCGCACACTGAAATATTTATTTTATGTATTTAATGTCAACTTGTAAAACATTCCTATGCCTGTTTCCAAGTTGCCATAAGAAAGAGGGGATAAAAACCCTGAAGGATCATACGGCAAATGAACTCAGAAGCATATTCCAAGCTTATCTCACAAAATTGTAACTGAGGCAACCTGGTATTCTAGGCTCGAAAATCCTCTATTGGAGAGCATGATTGATGACACCCAGCCCATGGACGTGTTTGGTTGGACAATCTGAATTATAATATACCCAGAGGGATGGGGGGAAACAGGGTCATAGGTGATTGTAAATTATGTATCTCAGAGTCAGCTTCATACAGGTTATGCCAGTATGTCGCTCCTAATAAATCCTTTGAAGTTTTTTGAAGTTTGGCTCGAGTCTCATGATTTAATCAGGGCGATCGCTGGAATCCTGACATTTAATTTGTATGCCACTCGTCTCACTGTCCAAAATATAATAAATACAACAGTGAGGAAATAATTAGAAGCAGATCGCTCTTACATCAGGATGAAAGATCGTAATCTTCACAAGCTTGAGCAATCAATACAGATAGTTCTCAACTTACAATCACAACTGACCCCAAAATTTCTGTTACTAAGTTGCTAAGTGAGTTTTGTTCCATTTTACAACCTTTCTTGCCACCATTGTTAAGTGAATCACTGCAGTTGTTAATTAGTAACATGGTTGTTATAAGTGAATCTAGCTTCTCCATTGATGTTGTTTGTCAGAAGGTCGCAAAATATGACCCCCGAGACACTATTATCACCTTTTGCAACCTTCTGATAAACAAAATCAATGTGGAAGCCAGATTCATTTAACAATGGTGTTACTAATTTAGCAACTATAACTTTGGCAAGAAAGGTCATAAAATGGGGCAAAATAACTTAACGACTGACCCGCTTAGCAATAAAAGTGTGGGGCTCAATTGTGGTCATAAGTCAAGGATTGATGTATTGTAAATTCTATGTCAACCACTAAGTCATTTTTTACTACAGTTCAAATGCATTTAATAAATAAATAGTACTTCAAATTACTTATAATTGTAGTTATTTATCTGGATAGTGTGTTTATTGTTACATTTATTAGTCCATAAGGAGGTTCTTCATTAATTTTAATGTTTTCAATATTCTGACCATCATTGGAGTTCAAAATAAAACTCTTATCTGGGGAAGTAAACATAATGAGAATAGCATGTAGATAATGTTAACAGGCATTTATTTAACAACTACTATGCTAAATATTTAATATGAAGTAATTACTAATTTCAATAAAGTTAAAAGATACCTCTCATATTATCCATTATCCGTTTTTATATGAAAGACAAAAAAAATTTCTTTATTTCTCATGATCCCTTATTAAGTTTCACATTATGAGGATGCCAAACATACATACTGAAAGTAAATTACAGCATCCCTGATTCAGAAAAGAAGTCCAAGAATCTGAACGAAACATTTCATTGAGCAATCATAGCACTCATTTTTTAAAATTAAATGTGTACCATAACTTGGCATTTTAACATTTTTAAATCTTATCAGGAAATGCAGAAACAAAATCTGAGGCATCTGCACACCAAGCATATATTCTATCACTGACCAAAAATTTTATAGTACTATAAAGACTTTTTAAGCATTATTTGAGCTGCACGGTTTTTTTAAAGCTGGGTCTAGCTAAAATTCAGACACTGGTTAGCTAACGAATCCTCAAATTATGAAAAGATGTCATCTGATTACAGACATTATATATTTGGTAATTTTATCAGCTCATTAAAATACCACAGGCCGGCTAAAATGAATTGGCTGTGTACCCAATACTAATTTCCTAACTTGCCTCAATTGTTCATAAAGTATATGCCTTGGAGCAAGCATTTGAGTTAACACCCTTTTTCAAACAACAGTGTGTACTTTTAAAATATTTTTCAGAAGAATGGAAGGAAGGAGATTTTCATTTAACTTTGAATAGCTAATCTGACTATATATGTATGTGTGTGTGTCGTATATGTATATATATACATATATATATACATATACATACACATATATATGTATACGTATACATATATATGTATACATATACATATGTATATGTATACATATATATGTATACATATACATATATATGTGTGTGTATATATGTGTGTGTAACTTTGAACAGCTAATATATTTATATATACTTACATACATGCATACTTATATACATATACATACATACATATACATACTATATATATATATACATACTGTATATACATATATACGCATACATACATACACACACACATATTTGGGTCGATTACCTTTTCCTTTTTCATTCCCTCTAAAGTTACATTACATTCATATATGGCAAAAATCCCTAAATACTTCTAGGGAAAAGTCTTTTAGGGAAAAGACTTAAACATGGATAGTAACAGACAAAGAAAATTCCAAATGAACAATCGTTGTAACATTCGTACCAAATCATCAGGAAAGCGAACAATTGCTCCTGAAAACCACAAATATTTGTTCTCCCAAATCTCCCCCTCACCCAGCTAAAAGGCCATATGGTAAAAGCTACGGGTCCAATTACCCCCAGCTTAAGAGATATAAACTCCATCATCTCTAGCCAAATTGGGCAGGAGGTGCTGACTGGCCGGGAGAGACGGAGGGCTATAATCCAATGCCCTTACAAAGGCATGAGGGCAAAGAAGTTGAGACCCATGGGAGTTGTAGTCCAACGGCTCTCCAAAGGTGCGAGAGAGCACCGTCACCGCCTCAGGTTGCCTCTTTCCCCCATCCCAAAATAGACCCGGCAGCCTCGCCCGTCAGTCTTCCCCACGCCGCGCAAAAGGGGAGGAGAAGGGAAGGCAAAAATCCGGAGGGGGGCCCCTCCCGCCCCCCGAAGGCTCACCTGAAGCCCAGCTGNNNGGGGCGGCGCCCGAACCCGGAGCGGGGAAGAGGTCACCAAAAGGCGGAGGCAGGAATACGGCACGGAAGCGGTGAGGGAGAATGGACGCCCGGCAAATGAGGATCGATAAGGAGGGAAATTACGAGGGAGACGGCGCCGGCGGGCGAGCTGCAGGTCTGGTTTTGGGTATGAATTTTTTTAATTATTTTTTTTAACCCCTGAGGCGAGCTGCATCAAAACCGCTCGCTCCACAACTCCCCTGACGTCACTTCCTCCTTCTCCGGAAGAGCCCGATAATCCGCCATTCACCATAGAGATGGGCGTCGTAGTAGAGAACGAGACCGAGCGCGCGAAGGCGAAGCGTAACCATGTGATTTGAGCGATGAGAGCCTAGACGGGGCATGGAAGACCCTGGGATTGTGGGACGGATCCGCTTGCAGTGCGGAAAGGCTGGCGGGTCCTCCAGCCTCTCATGGTTATTGCTCGTGCTAGGCGCCTTTGCTGGGAAAAAGAGGCGGCCGCAGAGCCTCACTGAGTTCGTGCAAAGCAGGCTTCATCTGAATCTATCAGAATAGAGTTGGGAGGGACCTTAGAGGTCTTNAAGCAGGAGACTCTATACCATTTCAGATAAGGGGCTGTCCAGTCTCTTCTTAAAAACCTCCAGTGATAAAGCATCTACAACCTCTGACAGCAAGCTGTTCCACTGGTTAATTGTCCTCACTTTTAGGAAGTTTCTCCTCAATTCCAGGTTGCTTCTCTCCTAGGTTAGTTTCCATCCACTGCTTCTTATCTTGCCTTCTGGTGCCTTGGAAAATAAGTTGACCACCTCTTCTTTGTGACAGTTCCTCAAATACTGGAATACTGCTAACATGTCCACCCTAGTCCTTCTTTTCTCTAGACTAGCCAAGCCCAAATCCTGCAACCGTTCTTCACATGTTTTAGTCTTAGTTGCTTTATCTGTATCAAATGGTGCTTTATTCAGTAAGCTATGATTTAAAACAACCCGTGATTAAACACGAAGCATATACTCAGCCCATTACATTACCTCTCCTGTTCCATTTACTTTTGTTCCTGACTTTTTAATCCTCGAGCTCAAGAATTCCTGAAAATTCTGAAGTTTGCACCCAATTTTGCAACAAGGTGCTATTGACCAAATAAAAACATTTTTAAAAGGTTTTCCGATTTAATAGCCTATCACTGCATTCTTTATTCATTATCCTTTTGAGCATGCTTCTAAAAATTGTTATTCTATGTATATTTTATTAATTTTTATCCTGCCTTTATTCTTTTTATAAACTCAATTTGGCAAACATACCTATTAGTGTAGGAAGAATGCTCAACTAGTTTTAATTTTATTTACTCTTATAATAAAGTTAAATGTAATTAATACAATTAATTATCAGTCATGTATTTAATTTCTCATGTTAAAACTTACAATTGGACAACAGTTCTTGTAAGTTTCTAAGTATAGCAGATGTGGGATCTCAGACTAAATACTGTACATCTGCCTCAGTATAATGAGTAAATATAGTCATTCCAAAACAGTTAATTCCAAAATGGTTTAAAGGATCAAATTTTCAATGTCAGCCTATTGTCACCAACAATGTTGAAGTGAAAATACCAGCTTCAGTATGGAAACAGATTTTCTCAGATCAAGTTTCAGCGGTTATGTTTAGTTCTGTTTCCCTTTAAATATTTTTTACAAAGGTTATGTGGACATTGTTCTGTTAGTACAGAAAAACTACTGTTGACATGATCAATATATCGGGGAACAATAAACACTAGATCTTTGTAAAAGTTGCTCATCCAGATAAAGTTAGTAATTGGCAGGATATGATATTGCAGTCAGCATGAGCTTCCTTTTAAAACAATATTTTCTTTTTTTAAAAAAGCCAGTTGCATATATATTATAGGTATCCTTGACATACAATAGTTCGCTTAGTGACAGTTTACAGTTTCAATGGCACTGAAAAAAAGTGACTTATGAACATTTTTCATACTTATGACCATTAACAACATCCCCATGGTCCTGTGATTTACATTCAGGTGCCTGGCGACTGACTCATATTTATGACACTTGCAGTGTCCCAGGGTCAT
>AZIM01002439.1:83410-94534 GCA_000516915.1 Ophiophagus hannah
TCGCCCCTGGCGGGCGGGGGGAGGGCAGCGCCGCTCCTTTTATCATCGCTGCCGGGCGGCTGTTTCTGTCAGTCTAGCCGCTGCTCACGGAGGTGGATCTCTCCTGCCTCTCTCGCGGGCCCGAAGGTGAACGGAGCGCGGTAAGGACCGAGACTGGGGATCGGAGGGGGTTTGGGGTTTTTAAAGCCCGGGGGTCTGTCGGCCTTCGGGATAAAAAGCGCAAAACCGTTTGCGAAGGCAAGCGGCCGCCCCCTTAACCTTGCACCCTGGAACCCGAGGTAGGCTGCTTCTAACGAGGGAAGATGGCTCTGGAAGTCCCGCTACTCTCGCAGCAGCTGAAAAGATCCCTCTCTAGATCCGTTTTTCAGGGCGCGATTCCCTTTGGTAATTCAAAAACACGGGGTCTTTCTTCCAGTTAACGTTTTTATTGAGTTATAATAAAATGTTATAAAATACAAAATGCAAAGTAAATGGAAAAGCAGTAAGGATGGGTGGGGGGGGAGAGGTGAGGAAAGAAAAGGGGAAGAAAAAGAAAAAAAGAGCACCGGATTCCGACTCTCTATTACAATAAAATAAGGTATTAACATCAAATCACAACTTTTTGCTTTTCCATAAATAAAATGGGTCTTTGACTCGCGTGGCTGGGGAAGATGGGAGATCTGGCAGACTGGTGTAGTGTTTGATTAGACGGGCCTGAATAAAAGGCAATAGAGCTAAACTGTTCCTGCCTGCCTGCCCTTTTATCCCTCCCCCTAAGAAAAAATCAATAAATAGGGACAAAAGTTGAGAGCTTTTCTTGGAAAAATGTCTATGGAGGTTGTCAATCATCCAGAACATGGTTGTCCAAAAGACAAAACTGGACTTTCTTGGGCATTTTTTCCCCTTTGGAAAGGTTTCACTTCTCATCCCAAGAAGTTCCTTTAGTTCAAAACTGAATTAAGATTCTTGGATGAGAAGGAGAAACTTTCATTTAAGTAGTTATTCATTGCACTATGGGCTTACTTTTCTTCAAGGAGCACTGGTAGGTACATGAAATTTATTTTAGCTCTCTTTTTTTTTTATTCTCGCCATAATAGGTTTTTTTTTTAAAAGAAATTTACTTTCTTTCCAGGTGCTGAAAAGCTTATCAAGGAAGCAGTTGTCAAAGCAGGGGCTTTAAGAGAAAATGTCATGGAGAGAAAATATATTAGAATAGATCCTGGAAAAGTCTAGGATAGGGACACAGTGGTTTAATATCTGCTGGAGCAGACCATATGTTCTTGAAAAGTTCTATTACTAAAACAGAGGAAGAATGCAGAAAGCATTGTTTGTTTAGTAATCCATAATGAGATACAGAATTGCCCTAGATGTTGAGGCATTCTGAAACTAGTTTATCCCGTTTTTTTAAATTGCATGTTTTATGCACATCTGAGTTCAGTCGATTCTCATGTGGAACATGAATAATCAATTGGTAGTCTTTAATTCAAAATGTTTGTGTTGGGATCACCTAATCATAAATTCCAGGTGGTAGGTTTTGCTTTGGTCTGAATTACTGTTTTTATTCAGTATTTTGTGTAGGGAGATCAACAATACAATCATGCCTGAGATAAATACAGATGAATTGGATGAGCAGCAAATGCAGTTGCTGGCAGAGATGTGCATCCTAATAGATGAAAATGACAACCGGATTGGTTCAGACACAAAGAAAAACTGCCATCTGAATGAAAATATTGACAAAGGTAAAAGTGTGATTTAAAAGTATATCATGTGCAAGGAGGACCTTGCTTAGCTCAACTGAGTCAAAGACTCGCTGTATGATACAGAGCCACATTTCTTGCCTCCAGGTAACTGATCTTTATCTATAGATCAAGATAAAGTCAGAAAAGGAAAAAATGCTGTTGATCAAGTATGTTTGGATTAATGCTGTTCTTCAGACATTACAAACATTTTGATATAGAGAAGCTGAAAAGCTTCTCACAATTACTCTTATTTCCGACATAGGCTGTCATTCCAATTAGATTTGGTATTACTTATGTTTTACCAGCCACATATGAATTCAGAAGTTCTTTCTAAGCATTGGTAGGAAGCATGAATTCATTTGTCATTGCTTGCAGGCTCAAGTAAAAAGAGGGCACACATTTTACTTTGCCTTGGCAAATGTGGGCTTGGCAAATTCATGACTTCTAGTGGAAGAGAAATAATAAAGATTATCTTAGTAATTTAGGTCAGGAAAAATAAAAAATGTGGAGTGACTTGCTATTAAATAGACACGAGGAACAGATTATTTAAATAAAAGGACGATGAATTAACCAAGAGGGAATTGGCTTCTAATTGATGTAAAAGGTGCTTGGTTACAGATTCTGTAAGTCTTGGAACTAATTTATCAATGGCTTATGATATTTTTCCTGAAGAGAAAGAAAGCACACAAGCCACTGATTTCAGCAGAAATAGAAGACTTATTTTGTGCCAATACATGTTAAGCTAAAGTTCAACTCCTTAAGGCTATAAAAATATCTAGGTTTATTTCTTAGATAAAAGCTTTCAAAAGAAAGAAATTATGTAAGATTTTTCTTAATATCTTATTTGAAAAGAACTAGCATAATTGTATTTCAAATAAGAATTTACTTATACTTTGTAGAAAGAATTGCTTCCTTATGAGAGGTTACAGGTAGTCCTTGACTTAACAACTGTTCGTTCAGTGACCACTTGAAGAGCCTTATCCATGCCCAAACTTATGGCCATTGCAGCACCTGCACCATCAAATGAATAAAATTTGGGCACTCAGTAGCCCATTGCAAAGGCACTGTAACTTCCTCCATCATCTCCCCCACTTTTCTTGGCCCCTTGGGCTCTGTCACTCCAGCTAACCTTGGTTGCTGTCTTCTTGTTTCCAATGCTGATGAGGCATGCCCAGTTTTGTTGCTGGATCATGGTAGATGGTTTGTCCTGCAAGAAAAGGAAAATAAAAACCAAGAGGCTAGAACATGCCACAATGCCTCTTTGCACTGTATTTCTGGGCTTTATGGGACTGGCTTTGTGCTGTGAAATAGAAGGAGGAAAGGCTGCTTTGTGCTTTTTTCATTTTCCTTGTGTGAAGCCAGCCCCTCATGGCCCAGCAGCCGAACTGGGCATATTCATTAGCAGCAGGAGCAAGAAGGCAGCAAAGGTCATCTGGAGCAGCAGAACAACATGGGCAAGGTGAATCTTGGTGTGCAGGCTAGTAAGGGCAATTACGCTAGGGCATCTGTGGCTGTAGAAAGAGCAACCTCAGAAAAAATTGAGCTGAGGTGGGTACTCAGTTAATGACCAGTAAAAATCACTTTAACAGTGGCAATAGGGATTGCAGTCACCCAAGCAATCATGCCATATCTTGCTTCACAGCTGCATTGTTAGCAACCAAAATTCCAGTCCCAATTATGATTGTAAGGTGAGCATTACCTATAGTCTTAAAATTAGCACAAACATATATTAGATCGATTATCTTTGCAGTATAATATTTATACAGCCTTTGCCTATCTTTCTGTACTAGGATTATTGCATCGTGCTTTCAGCGTTTTCTTGTTCAACACGGAGAATAAACTACTGTTGCAACAGAGATCAGATGCCAAAATCACTTTTCCAGGTATGTAATAATGAATTGTTACAACAGTGTGGCAGAGACCCATCTGTAGTTTGAATATATTTTGAACTCTGTCATCTATTAAATGTGAAAGAATTAGCTTTTCTGGTAAAGCAAAGCCTCGAAAGGTTGTGTATAGGATGCTTATATTTGTCAACAAGCAAACAATTGGGAAAATAATGTGAGGGCTGAAGCTGAAAAAAGAATTTGAGATTAGACAAAATACTGCAAGTGTCTTCAACATGAGACTGAAAAACAGGCAGCAAAAAGTTCACAAATGAGGGCAAATATATGTGTCCTATATGTATCTATTCTGGTGAAAAAGAAGTTCCCTGAGGATGGGCTCTAGCATGAATCCAAAAGTTTGGCAGACAAAACCTTTGGTCCTGGTTATCGACATAGGCTGGATCCTGCAGCAAAAAGTTCATTGTCACACTAAAGGTATGAGAGAATGGGGAGATCCTGGGCTTTAATTATGGGCTTACATTTAAAGGTATGAGAGAATGGGGAGATCCTGGGCTTAAATCTGAAGATGACACATAAATGTGACTGATTCCTAGATTCTTCAGTAATTGATTGTCATTAAAAGCTCATTCAGTGGAGACGAATATTCCAAAGCAGACCTCTGTATTATCTGAAAACTTTAAAGTACAGCATTTCAGATATTCTGCTGTCCAAAATGCTGTAGGACGTTATTAAAACTTTTCATTTCTTTTTGGAAGATTGTTTTACCAATACCTGTTGCAGTCATCCCCTAAGCAACCCCCTTGAACTGGAAGAAAATAATGCCATTGGTGTTAGAAGAGCAGCGCAGAGAAGACTGAAAGCCGAGTTAGGAATTCCACTGGATCAGGTAAACACTCCTCAGAGCGATGACTTCCTTGGGGAAAAGATGTTGCATAGCATTTAGTCACTTGGCAATCCCATTTGTCTAATTACAGATCAGACCTACAATATTTATTTGGAAACTCATAACTGCCGTATTCCCAAAAGCCAAGAGTAGGGAACAATTAATGCAACGTCTTTGTCATCTTCGTACTGTCTCCCTTTTTAAAACTGGTGTGCATAGTTTGCTCTGGTGTTTTATCTCAACATTTGTGTTTTGGAACAAGATGAAGAACATATCTTCCAAGCTATACCAAAGTTCCAGTTTTCAAATTCATCCTAAACTACATATAGTCACAATACGCATATTACCAGATGTAAAAAAGAAAAGAAAATTGAGTAAAATTGTCCAATCACAAGCTAGAACGCCATACAGAGAATCTTTGTTCAGGTTTACCTTTCTTTGTGGCTAAACAATTTTGGACCTAGGAATTTTTTTCAACAGGCATTTTTTCCAAAGCAAACTCTAGAAGACGTTGTCTTCTATGGAAGTATTGCCAGAATGGCACAAGGATAGAATAGCTATTCAATTTTGCATATTCTGTTTTTGTCCTGCCAATGTGCACAAAATATCTGTAATGCTTGGCCAAGTACAAAGCCAGGCTGGGACCCCATCAATCCTCATTTCTTTCTTACTAATAGGTATTAGACATAAACTTTAGCTGTATCTTCATATCTAGAATGCCGAGTGATCAAGAAATTCTAAAAATAGTATTAACAGGATGTATTTTCATTATTAAGAACATTTTCAGAACATATTTTGAATCTATGATGTTTCAGGCACAATTGCTTCATCACTGTACAATGTTCAGAAAAATACCACAATTCTCAGACATCATTTAGAGAAGATAGGTAGGGAATATTACAAAAATGATTTCTTTGGTTCTTGCCAGGGCCGTGGTTACATAAAGTATGCTATGAAATGCCTGAAACCAGGAAAGTGTTATTGCTTTTCCTGCAGTAGAAGCAATAACTTGCTTTTATTAGATATAAAAGATGTATTGAGATGTTCTAGGAATGGAAAAGAGAATCTGTTTTAAAAAGTAGATATGGACTTTTTTGAAACGTTTGATTGTAGGTCACTCCAGAAGAAATCTTCTATCTAACCCGAATTCACTACAAAGCCCAATCCAATGGAACGTGGGGAGAACACGAAATAGATTATATCCTTTTTGTGCAGAAGAATGTAACGCTGGATCCAGATTCCAATGAAATTAAAAGCTACTGTTACGTGACTCAAGAAGAATTGAGAGAACTGCTGGAAAAGGCTTCTAGAAATGAAATTAAGATTACTCCATGGTTCAGACTAATTGCAGAGACTTTTCTCTTTAAGTGGTGGGATAACTTGAATAATTTGAAGAGATATATTGATCATGATAAGATACACAGAATGTAACAAATTGGGCTGTCTTAAAATATCATACCTTAAATTTTTCATACTGAAATTGTTTGTTGAAGCAATGTATTTGTAGATTGATTGTAACAGGAAATTAGGAATAGGCCCCTTTAAGTGGAAGTTAGATATTTATCTCACATTGCATAGCTGGCTTGCTCCTGGAATATTTCTTTTCCTTTCATTTCATGGTATTAAGTGGTGATTAACGAGTTTGCACTCCATGGAAACCACTGTAAGTCTGAATAGTCACCAAGCCACAATGCTATGGGAATAATTAGGGCTTGATTACAATCTCCCCCACAATGTGATCTGTTTGCACAATATGGAACACGTCAGCTAACCAGTTTTAAGTGTAGGTAAAATGAAGAGGTGAATCTGAACTAGTCAACCCTAAAAGCTTTCGTATTTTATACCAGTCTTAATGAAGCATGCAGCACAGCAGTTTTTCTGTACTGTCCCTCTTCAAGTTATCTACTTATCTTTCAAGTAATTAGCACTTCCATATTTATACTTTACACTGTTCGTGTTTGACTTGCTTTTGAAGAACCTATTCCTTTGGAAGCTATTCTAGCACATAAGATATACTTTCCCCGTTTGAAAATATACCCGATATTTCAAACTAGAAATGTTAAAATTTCTGTACTTGTAGATTCTAAATGTCTTTCCTATAGGAATTAAGCTATGATCTAAAAGAAAGGAAATCTTAAATGTAAATAACTTTTTTCACAGAACCTTGAAAAATACCTGAGCTATTAACAACCAAGAAAGGAAAAATTGTTAGACATATCCTATGGTCTAGGGGCAAATGGTGTTGGTGTATTCTTTGTTAATACAATTATGAACCATGAAAATTAAAGTTTAAAGATTGAACCTGATTGGTGTGTTGAAATTTCCTATTAATTAGTTCATGGAGAATCAAAAATAAATGCTTTTGTGTTCTTTATAATGGCTTGTTAAATGTAGTTGTGGGCTAGAGGATTAGGTAATGTTTCTATTTGTACTATTTGAAGGACAAAACTAGCCCATAATCTAAACATTTTAAATGCTTGAGTAGCACTTCCAGACCCTCCAAGGAAAAGAGGAATAACTACACACTGGACATATTTCAAATGGCTTGTCATGGCCTCAGTAATCTACTTTGGGAGCCCTAGGTGAACTGCTTTTAAGGTGTCAGTTTTTTAATATAGAATTACCCAAATTTGACTAATACATCACTTTCACTTTTTGAAATTTCCAGTTGTATAGAATTGATTCTTACAGCAAGGGTAGCCTTTTCAATCACTTATTACTAGAAGGGATGTGCATAGTAAAAATGGTTTTCTATCCTTTTTCCCTGCCTTGAGAATTTAATGTTTAAAATGCAGCAGCCCTGATCTTCCCAGCTGCTTCCATTCTCTTCCTCCCACCCTCAATTGATGTTTATGTTCCAGCTGTGTCTTTTTCACTAGCCTCAGGAACAAACTCCTATCAAGGCTATCCAATAACAGCCTATTCCTACCACCATGCTTCGCAATGCCTTTGTCATGCTGCTGCGAATATACACATACCATGTATCATGGCCAGTCCCCCTTATTTGGGGCTCTTAACACCCTTTGAAACCATTTCTACTTTAGAACAGTTGTATTTTATTTCACAACCCAGGTTAAAATGTAGCAGACCATCATTTCAAAATAAATTATCCCAAGCAGCCGTTCTGTGCACTTTGCTTAAGTTTGAATGTTTATCCCAGTTAGGCCATAACCCACTGAAGGTCTGACATGGTTTGAATAGGTTCTTTGCCAAAGTATACCCCTGAACCAGAATTATTGCTCTATAGTTGCAGTTTAAGGAAACCACTTTCCTCAATCTCATGACTGAATAACCCAAGATAGCAGTTTTGAAAACTAGACCTGTTAACAGTTAAGAGAACTGTTTTAAAGAAAAACAAAGGCAAATTTCAATGCTTGCAATGTATTTGTGTCAACATAGAAATCTTTATTTTTTTCTTAATAGTTGCTTTATCTTCGGGTGTTTGAACCAGATTTTCTCTGCCCAGCAAACAGGTGTTTGGGCTTCTGGTCAAAGATAGTTCTATCCGCCTCACCTTTCTTGCCCAACTGATTCATTACTTTCTGAGCATTTTTCATCATAGTCTTTGCTTTTTTCACCATCTATAAAAAAATAACATGCAAGTTAAAAGGTGCACATCCCACATTATGAATTTAAATATTACATGGCCACATATTGCTCCATGTGTTGAACTTGTTTCCATGGGGGAAAAAAAAACTATTCAAAGCTGAAAATACACATTATAGCTTGGCTGATAGTGAATATATTTTTTTTATATCTAGAGGGAAAAAATCAATGATCTCAAAACAAAGTAATGGGATATTTCACTTATAAATATCCATTAAAATGTTACAAAAGTGACTGCATAAATTCATCATATAGTAACAAATTCTAATTGCTAATTACTATAGCATAAAATATGCACTTGGATAATCTGAATAAACTGATAATTTCATAATACTGAGATATATACCTTAGCATCACGAAGACCAGAGACATCACGAGGGGGACGAGAGCCATTGCGACTTACTGGCATTGATGCAGGTGCTTCAGAATCGTCTCGCTTACGTTTACGGGTGACACTGCGCGATCTTCTTCCCTGGATTAAATAATGTGCTTGAATATTTACAGATAAAGAACCTAATCGGAGACCTTAAGTTAATCAGATGCTCTGCTGCAACCTAGTTTCCATTAACATAGATTCTTGCATCAGCCAAGAACCTACAAAAAGCAAATTCTTTGTAAACATTGTTTAATTACAGGTGTAGCAATGATATAGAAAGGGGGAATAAGCAAAAAAAAAGCAATTTTACCTCAGTGTTGTCAGTCAGAATAAGTCCCAGATTTGTCATCTCTTGTTCAAGGGTCTTTTGTTGAATCTAAAGCCAGAAGTAAAAAAAAAAATAATCAGAGGTTAGTAGTTCCTCAGTTTCTTCTCATGAACTTTCCCAGGTCTACTACTACTAGACTACTACAAGTTGTAAGCCCTCCAGCTAAAGGACAGCATTTCTGTCTAGTAGCCCAAGGTCTCTTCCAGTGGCTTTACTTCCACTAAGAGTAACAAAGAAACCACTATCCCACCCACACAAAAATACCTTCACTCCATCAACAAAAATAACTCCAAACTGATTCCTTCACAGGCAACCTCTTTGCTGCTCTTTTATAGCTGCTCATGATTGTGCAGGTGGGCTGGCTAAGGTGAGGTCTTAAAGGGGAAGGGCACCATACACCTGGTGCTAGCTAATTTTCAGGCATTATGTCTTCTCATGCTCAATGGCTCCTACAATTAGAATCTTCTAGATGTGTCACTAAGGAATCTAGGGAACAGCCCTAAACTTCTCAAAAACAAGGGAGAGCAGAACTCAAAGCAGCACAGCTGTTTGAGATGAGAAATCAACAGCTCCAATGCTCTTTTGCTATTCCACATCTGGAAAAGGCTGTCTCAGTGGATTTGAAATTTTACCAATTAAAAGTTTGCGTACACAGGCAGCAGGCAAAGGTGGCCAAATAACTATTCTTTGAACTGTAGCATGGAAATCACACAATGCATCCCACCACAACAAATTTTGCAAGCTGAGAGTAAGTTTGGTGTAGTGGCTAAGGCACCAGGCTAGAAAGCAAGAGACCACCATGACTGTAGATTCTCAGTCATTCAAGTCATGTTTATCTCAGGTGGCTTTTTCAAAAGGCAACTGGACAAAAGGCAACTTGTTTTTGTTTCTTGAAAACCTTTTGGGCAACATTTTGTCTGAAATGGTTTAGGGTTTCCTGCCTGAGCAAGGGGTTGGACTAGAAGACCTTCCAAGGCCCCTTCCACCTCTTCTATACTTCTTCTAGACTGAAAGTTCTTCAGTGCTTTTTGTGTACTTTTCAGTTCTTTTTGTGCACATTTCCAGGACAAAAACCAAGAAAACATAGTTTTTCCTAAAGGTTAAACTGGTTAGAGATTTCATAAGGAAGATTACCATATGTGCAAGCCTGCAAATTAGGGAAATAAATGTAAACCACAATTCTTCTCCACTTCAAACATGGTTATATAGCCTATATTTGAATTCCTGGCAAAATTAAGAATTCTGTACTTAAAAAAAGATAGCATATGTAGGAGGGTGTTCTATTTATTCATTCACTTGTATCCCAAAAAGATAGAACACACTTTTCTCCTATTTTCCTCACAACAACCTCTTTGAGGTGAGGTAAGCTGACAGGAAGTGCCTGGCCCAAGATCACCCAGCTGCCTTTCCTAGCTAAAGTAGGGCTTGAACTCATGGCCTCTAGTCACAAAGATGCTTTTCCTAAAGGCAACTGGGCTTTCTTGGGTTTTTTTTTCCTTAAAAATGTTTCATTTCTCATCCAAGAAACTTCGTCAGTTCTTCCATGAGTTCAAGAGCCCTGATTTAGCCAGGAAAGCCAACTAGCTGACTTTGGGCCAGTCATTCTTCTCAGCCCAACTCACAGGTTACGGTGAGGAAAATAGGAGGAAGAAGATAGGTTGGATTTCTTTGCTGCCTTTAGTTATTTGTAAAAATAATAAAAGTGAGATAAAAATGAATAAACATAGTTTGTGTCCTATTCTTCAATTCTTTGCAAAATTGAGGATTTTATTAATAAAAAAAGACAGCAAACGTAGGAGGTTGTTCTACATTTGCTGTCTTTTTAATTAACAAGATTCTTAACTTTGCAAAGAACTCAAAAATAGGATGTAACTATGTTTGAAATGCAGAAGAATTTGGGTAACTGTGTTTGAAATGGAGAAGAATTGTGGTTTATGTTCACCTTTCCTAATTTTTAGGCCTCCAGATATTGTGGTCTTCCTACTGAAATCTCTAATCAGCTTAACCTTTAAACTGGGTGAAGTAATGATGTATTTAAAACACTCCCTACCTAATTGCTCAGATAGCAGATTGTGGTCACTATAAATGCACTGGAGTTATATGGACTAGAGGGAATCCTCAACTTACGACCACAATTGAATACAAAATTCCTGTTGCTAGGCAAGACAGTTGCTATGAGAATTTTATGTGAATCACTACACTATGGCCTTAATTGCCATAGTAAAGTGAATCACTGCAATTGGTAATTGAATCGGTCATTAAGCGAATCTGGTTTACCCCATTGACTTTGCTGGCTGGAAGCTGGCTGGGAAAAAGCCACAAATGATGATTATATGATCTACAGCAGGGGTCTCCAACCTTGGCAA
>AZIM01002441.1:46957-61001 GCA_000516915.1 Ophiophagus hannah
AGGCAGAGGCAGAATTTTTCCCCCTTATTTCCCTCCCCCAAAATTAAGCCCGACCACATAGTTTCATAGCGAAGCACAGGTATTGAGCTAGTAAAATAAATTAATGATGTCAATCTATTGAAAATAATTCAAAGATGCCTCCAGAGCTATAAATGTATTACCTTAGAGAGCAACTGACAGATTGTATGAAAACAACCATCATCCAGTCTCCAAATTATTTGTTTTAGATGCCTAAACCCTTGGTCTTTGCCTTTCGATATGAAATTCCATATAATCTGGACGGTTGGGTGACTCGATTCTTTTGTTGTTTGTTTTTCTTTTGCTTCTTTGTATTTGTGTCAGCGGGTCCTAGCAACATATCTGCACATTTGAAATTATCTCAGCTTCTCTGATGCATTAATTAGTCTTATTCTCTATAGCAAATAGAAATATGATTTAATGAGTCAATGGCACAGGGTTTTTTTTTCTCTCTCTCCTGCTGAAGGCTATATATTGGCTTTGACTTGTCCTTCAAACCCTACTGGGAAAAATCTGCTGTGCAGGCAGCCTGTTTTTAGAGTATTCCCTCCTCCTCTTCTGTTTTAACACTATTTTTCTTCCAAAGATTTCTGTGAAGTTCTCTGGAGTTTTTCTTTGGTTCATTTATTTATTTAATAAATACATAGCTTTGTTTGCTCTACCATTAAACTTTTTATTTAAAAAAAAGAACTCTATTTTTGGATTCTACTGTTACAGAACCATATAGAATGATTTTACAAGCTCATTGTATCCTGCCAGGGGATTTTAATAGGAAGTTTAAAAAGAAGGATGGCTTCAGTTACATGGAAAGGGAAGCTGCTTTAATTCTAAACATATCAAATGGTTAGGAAACTTACCACAAGTTGGATTTTCACTGAAGCTCAAAAACTAATAATAATATGCCTTTAAAATCTTTTAAATTTCAACTAAAGAACCCAAGGTCATTTTTTTTATATTAAAAAGGTCATTTTTGGAATCTTTTAAGAAATGTTGGAAAATGGTCTTCTACTATGACTTCAATTCAAGGGACAATTCCCTTCCAGTCAAGCTTTATTTATTACTATTTCTGATATTTCAGAAAAGTCAAAAGCTATGCCCATGCAGTTTTACTATAAGCCATATGGATACATTTTGAAATTAGCTGGAAGACTGATGGTGATTTCCCATAAGACTGCTAACTGAATCCAACCCTATGTAAAATTTCAAAGCACCCGAAGGCCAGACAAGAAATAATGGATGGAAAGTGAACAAGGAGAGATTCAACCTAGAAATAAGGAGAAACTTNNNGACAGTGAAAACAATCAACCAATGGAACAGTTGCCTACAGAAGTTGTGGGAGCTTCATCACTAGAGGCTTTCAAGAAGAGACCAGACTGCCTTCTGTCAGAAATGGTGTAGGGTCTCCTTCTTGAACAGTGGATTGGACTAGATGACTTTCCTACAAGGTCCCTTCCAACTCTGTTATTTTAATTTTAATTCTAATTAATTTTAATTCTAAACATTTAAGGTCAGCTATTACCAGCAGAGGGGAGACATGGTGGATCAGTGGTTAGGACACTGGGCTTGTTACCTGGAAAGCCAGCAGCCCAAGTTCAAAACTCAGCATCACACAATGGGGGGAGCTTTCAACCTCATCCCAGCTCCAGCCAACCTAGCAGTTCGAAAGCATGCAAATGTGAGAAGATAAATAGGTACCACTTCAGTGGGAAGGTAACAGCACTCCATGACATCATGCTGGCCACATGACCACAGAAATGTCTACAGACAGAGTTGGCTCGATGGCCTTGAAATGGAGATAAGCATCTCCCCCTATCGGCAATGACGAGCAGAGTAAAATCTGCAGGGACTCTTTATTATCAACTGAAGTTTGGTATATTGTACCTATAACAGAGGTGGTATTCTATCAGTTCTGCCTGGTTTGGCTGAACCAGTAGCTCTGAGGATCATCTGTGAATGAACTGGTTCACTCCGATGATCAGCTGCTGGGCCTGCTCGCCTGCCCCGGCTGTATTCTGACCTTTATTTCCTGCTTTTCAACCTCAGCTGCTTCATGCATCAGAGTGGATTGCCGCAGATCAGCTGTTGAAAACATAGGGAGAATGCAGGATTGCAGGAGGTCAGTGTCAAACCCTCTGTACATGCGCGAATCGTGTGTGCATGTGCAAAGTGCACCCACCAAGCCACACCCAAAGAACCAGTGGTTAAAAAAAGTTGAATCCCACTGCTGACCCATAATCTTAGTTCTCTAAGCACTAATTCAAAAACAGCAAAGGAAAAAAAATGTCTTTTGGCCTGAATTCCTTACCATTCAATCTTCAGTGTTTTTTATAGTAGAGTTCAACTATGTTTATCAGGAAAATCTGATTTTTAGGTAGTCCTTCACTTGCAACCATGTTTGAAGTTCCAACAACACTCCAAAAAAAGTGATTTATGATTGTTTTTCAGACTTATGACCATTGCAGCATTCCCATAATCACGTGATCAAAATTTGGACACTTAGCAACTGTCTCGTATTTATGATGGTTGCAGTGTTCCATGTGGTCACCTCTTTTGACTTTCTGACAAGCAAAATCAATGGGGAAGTTTATTAAAAAGTTATTTTAAATAATTAAATAGAATTGTTAAACTGTTCCCCAGTGAGTTGGCCATGGCGAATTGACCATAGCAAGTTGACCATGGTGAGTTAGCTGCAGGGAGCTGGCTATGGCAAGATGTCCCATTTTGAGTAGGAAGAGGGGCAGTGGTGTAATTAAAATATTTTACAACCAGTTCTGTGGGTGTGCACTTAGCATTCTAAAATGGGCAGTTTTAAGCATGAAACCTTACCATTAGTGCTGGTGAGTAAAACAGCTGAGGTGCAGCAATTTGCTCTGTCACGCCTATCAGCTGAGCTACAAACAAATGAAATATAGGACAGGAAATAGGGCCCCACCCACCCACCCCGGTTGACGACTGACGACGATGCAGATCACTAGAACCAGTGTAAACCACCAGCATACCACCACTGAAGAGGGGGACAAAAAAGGGAAGGAAAGATTTTCTTATTCTTTCTATCATCAATTGCAAATATTGGTTCATTGCAGAAGATAACTACAACTATTGCACAATACTGGGAGGGAAAAACTAGTTGAAATACATTTTTAAAAAAAAGTGTTTAAATTCGTTGTCTGTAATAATTATAATAATGTAGTAATTAACATTGTAATTAAATATCCATTACAAGAGCTATCTGATTTCCCTTCTAGAACTACTAGGCCAGGGGTCATAAATATCATTATGTATCCACAACTAAATATATATGAAAGGATGAACCAGTATCTGGGCTCCTTCATGAAGCCTTGAAAGCAAGTCAATGCTCATAGGAGGCCAGCATGCTTAAATTAGCACAAATCTGAAGTCTGCTATTATGAGAATTCTATCAAGCCAAATAAATCAATATAAACAAACACAATGTGGTAAATCCACAGCAGAATGCATTGAGAAATGTCAGGATCCCCTTACAAACTGCAGGACCTGTTATACAATAACCATCACACAGAGTTCTCTGCAAATCTTCTCAAAAGGTGGCAGCTATTAAGATATTTATGCTGACTTGCTTTCTGATCTCAGATAGGGAAAAATCACAGACAGATTTGGTTAACATAAAATTGAGTTACAAATTAAGAGGAAATATTTATGTGCTCAGCAAGCAGCCAAGGGATCAAGCAAGGCAGTGGGTAAGAAATGTTAGAGTTCTACTTTTCAAAACTCATCTCCACCAGGAGCTCATCTTTCTGAAATGTAGAATGGCTACAGTCAACTAATATATGCTATGCTTTTGTATTCTAACTTCTGAAATAATAAGTGCAAATAATAGTAATGCTTTGAAGATTCTAATTCAGGGGTGGGATTCAACTGGTTCAGACCGGTTCAGGCGAACCGGTAGTTCTGGTGATCATTTGACCCTGCCCTAGTTTGTCCTTTATTTCCGTGTTTTGCAGCTCAGCTGATTCGCATGGCACAGCAGATTGCCGCCCTCAGCTGTTTTACTCACCAGGTCTGCAGTAGAAGGTAAGTATTAGAGCTGAAATGCTGAGTTTTCAAACATGAAGCACTCACTCACTGAACTGGTCATTACACCGGTTGAATCCCACCCCTGTTCTAATTGCCAATTAAATCCAACACATTGATTTTTCTCAATGTAAAATTGAAGGCTAGAATATTTGGGGCATGAAAAATATGGCATCCTTCACTTAATCCTCCAAGGAAAGATTGAAGGCAAATGAGGTCCAGGCAGAAGAAGAACATCATGGCTTCAAAATCTAAAGGTCTGGTTTGGACAAAACTCAATCACACTTTTTCGTGTGGCTGTTGATAAAAATAGGATTGCCAACATCCAGTGACGGATATGGCACAAGAAGAAGATTGAAGGCATATCTCTTTATGTCTTAGGCTGTGTGGAGGGATAGAAAAATAACTATCTGATTTGGTCTACAAAAATCCCACTAGCCACCAGGTGACAGCCAAGAGAAAGATAAATTTTCTGCATCTTTGTCACCATCTAGTGGCCATCCAACTCTTTGCCCTAGGTCAGATAAGGGTGCCCAAACCTGTGCAATGCACTCCCTGATCTATCACTGAGTCTGAATTCAAAGTGACCAAAACTACTAAGGTATTTTTGTTTTACAATGATTGAGAGTGCTCTGTCAGGACAAAATATGTTTATTTATTCTGAGTGGTTTTCTCTAGTTCCAGATGTCAGCTTGGAAGCCATTTTTCTTTGAGGTTTCTGGGCTGCCACATTCAGTGCCTGGGAATTTGGGAGTGGGGGTTTCAAGGAGCGGTGGAAGATGAGCCACAACAACATTCCTTTCTCAAAAGTCAAGGACATGTTACCCTGCACTTGGAGGAGAGTGACTAAGGGTAGTCTCCAGTTGGAACAAAGTAACGATTGGACCATGTGATGGACGTTTGCATGCAGGGGTTGGATTTTGGGTTTTCTTTGGGCCAGGGAAAACCTGGAATTCTCAGATTCGGGTTTCCCCCAGATGTGCCAATATGACATCTCTAATAAAAATGGATCTTTGGGAAGACAATGTTCTCGGAGTCTTTTACTTTGGAGGTTGTTACATTGCAGTTGGTAGAATCAGGCTAGCCTGGACTTGATTCAGAAGGAAAATAGGGTTCAGCCTCAGTTTAATACTTGGAGAGAAATCCGAGTTGGTCACTGGGATCAAAAATTTCGAAGCATTCAGGCTCATGCTGGAGCCCATAGAATAGAACAACAGAGTTGGAAGGGATCTTGAAGGTCTTCTAGTCCAACCCCCTGCTCAGAAGTTCTTTGGGGAACTTCTCTCTCTCCAGAAAGAACTGCGGTGGAACAGGGGTTAGAGTGCAGTACTGCAGGCTACTTCTGCAGTTCGGCAGTTCGATTCTCACGAGGCTCAAGGTTGACTCAGCCTTCCATCCTTGTGAGGTGGGTAAAATGAGGATCCAGACTGTTGGGGGCAAGAGGCTGACTCTGTAAACCATTCAGAGAGAGCTGAAAAGCACTGTGTAGTGGTATATAAGTCTAAGTGCTACTGCTACTGCTACTGCTATTGCTATTGTTCTGGAAAGAGAGAGAGATTCCCTGAAGATGGGCCCCAGAACAAATCTGAAAGCTTGGAAGAATAAACCTTTGGTCCTAGAGACTGACACAGATTGGATCCTGCAACTTTAGTAGCTTCCACTAGGATTAAAAGCCAACTACATGTATTTAATTGGTAGATGAATATCCTCAGAATGAGCAGGCTACATGGAATAAAATGAAATAAAATGAGATCTCACATCTATTAGGTTTATATTTGTGCAAGACCTTCCTAGAGAGTTCACATATTATATAAAAAAGTTGATGTTGGGGTAAAGGGCTCTAGGTAAATGTCTCCAAGGGCAGACCTCTTCCACCTCTCAGCCTGTTTTATTTTATTTCTTTGTTAAATTTATTTGCTGCCCATCACACTGCAAGGGGACTCTTAACTTACAGTATCTCTCCTCTCCTGTTACTACTACTTCTAGAAATCAAACCCACGCGTGTCCATTTTAACATGTTATATTTTAATTTGCAGAGACAAAAAAATGACAAGCAATTTATTTACAGAAAACTGTACAAAAGCAAATAAAATTATGCAAAATCTTTCATAAATAGAGGTGGACTAGCATCGAATACATTTTTGCCATGTTTTTTTTTCTTAGCATAGTTGCGTGCATAGTGACTCATAATAAACAAATAAGTTGGTTCTCTGCTTCACTATTAACATCCAAGTAGCAGAACAATAGTCAATGATTAATAATACAACGGATCGTAACCACACTGAATGTAAGTGCTTCAAAAAATCAGGAAAAGAAGGGCCTGAAAGGGTACCCCAGGTAGCTAGGCAAGATGCCTTCTTCCAAGTACAAGGTTCTTCAAGAAATTGTCCAATGCTAGTGTTGTTCCTTTCAGCACTTAAGAGAACATTGGCTCTTTACCATTGATGGAACATCTGGAAAACTTGTTCCATTCTTCGCCTTGTCAAATGCTGTTCAAGTCTTGTTAGTGATGGTTGTACTTAACATGCTTTTTTTGTTTTGTTTTTGTATTGTTTTTGTTTTTCAACCCCCATTTCCATTTCCCCACACCATTGCTTTCCAACAATGACAATTTCCTAGGGTAGTCTTTCTTCAAACACCTTCCATCTGTTCACCGGAGTTCTTTCCCCGCACATAAAAATAGCATCTATCTTGTTTTCAGGAACTCAGACAGTAGGCCAGCCAAGAATGAAACTGACCATATATTAGCCTAGCTGGAGGTCAGAATGAGCGTTAAGAGTTTATATCAAAGTTAATATGACTTTTTTTTTCTAATTCATATAAAGTTTACATAAGTGGCATGTCAAGCTAGGAGTGTGCAAAGCACATTCACTTGAGTTCCTTGTGAAATCAAACTAAGACAGGAATTAAAACAAAATGGCTGCAAAAAATATTCTTCATATATTAAAAAAGCAACAAGAGAATGAACAAAGATTCATCAATTTCTCTGCCCTCAAAAAAGAGAGACATAATTTCTTGTTACTGAGATCAATACTGTAGCTTTTTAACGTAACCTGTTCAACCTTTTCCCAAACCATAGTCTTTCTCTTCTTTCTTTGTTTTTTAATGGATTATATTTAAGACTAGTCCATTATATGAGTGTGGTAGAAGGGTTTTTTCCCCCTTTCTTTTAAATATATCATTTGATGCTTTTCAGAAAATAAACCGGGTTAAATATCCAGGTTGAAAAAAAGTGGGCACAGTCCAGTATTTTTAGTGTGTAACCCAAGTGCTGTTTTACCATGACAAACAGTATAAAAGGCACAATTGCATATTTTGCATTCGCTCTAAAACTTTCCATTTCCATTTTTTGTTTATTTGTTTATTTAATATAAAAGCACTCTATAGGAGTGTTTCCCAATTCAACTAATTTCAAATGAAAAACACACACGAAAAAATATATATCTGTGAATCATGCTGGGTACTAAGAAGCTGTTGATTATGTTTTTGATGGCTAGGTTTTACAAGGATTACTGAACATATAAACAAGCACACCTATTTTTCTTTCTTTTTTCTTTTTTAGTTTTTTGACATCCTTTGGGCTTATCACTACAACTAAATTAGCTAAATTGTTCAGTCTTATACGTGCCCTTATGTAGCACACAAAAAGGGGAACACAGGCCAATCCATTTAATTTTGAAAGTCTTGTTTTAACGTATTGGCTCTCTAGAAATGAGGTTAAAAAGAAAGACAATTTGGACTGCTACCATTTAGTGTCTCTAAGAGAATGCTCAGTGTATCCTAATTCTACACAGAGAAATTATTCAATTGTTCTTTTGTGTGGCGGATGGTGCTTTCGGTTGAAGCCTGAAAAAAATATGCATAATTAATGCAAATATATTGACAAGCATTTTACCTTTAACATATACTTAAGAGTTATACAAATACAGGAAAGGATTTAGTCAGTCCTCTAATCAAGTCAAAATTTGAATCTCTGTTACATATATCTATATATCTATATTTTTTTAAAAAAGGATGCATTAGAATGATCAATTCACTCCTAAACTTTCCTTTGACATTTCTCCATTTCTAAAATGTGCCAATATGTTTAGTTGCTACACGCAAGCTAAGAACCAATCAAATGATTAAATGCAAAGGAGATGTACATTAAAAGAAAGAGCACTTTGCTATTGAGAGTTTAAAAGACAAAAGTCATGAGGGATTTGTACCAGCTGATTGGCCCATACGTCAGACTGTCTAATAATATATTCTATGTCACTCTTAAAGTAAACTATCCGAGTTACCTTGTCACTAAATCTATTAGAACCATCTATCCATGCTTTAATGTCAAGTTAAACAACCTGAGAAGATGGTGCTTCTGCATCCTTCCCAAGCTGTTCCCACTGCATTGACCGATTGTCAGTTTTATTTGAATGTCCATTCTTTATTACTATTTTTTTTAAATCATCAATGCAGAACTAGCTCGGTTTTCCATACTCTGCAACTTCTTATTGCACACACACACAAAAAATATCTGGTCCATTTTTTTTTCCTATCCCCTGTATATAGTGCAAACTATACAAATCGTCACGACCCAGAGATCTACATAATCACGATCTGGCTTGGATGCTTGATACGAAGTCGCAAGCCACACCATTTTTGCATGTCGGGAGTGACGTCTGCCGAGACTCTCGGTTACCTGGAGTCTCAACATAGGTTGGGTATTGCACGAGACTCAGCTTAAATGCACTTGTGTTTTAAGAAAACCTGCATAATACCTTTGCCTACAGCAAATGAATAACCTGGAACACTGCGAGAACCCAAGAATAAGTTTCCATTCTCAACCAAGATGCTGCTGTGTTTGACTTGAAGCATATTCTTCTTACTGCCTTCATTTTTCACTCTTCTTTCAGCTATCCCCTGAACGTGTTTTGAAGCTTGTCAGATGGATTTGTGATTTTCTATGGAAAATATATTTCGAAGCCAGAGGGTCATGTTAATATAGTTGGTGAATGTAATCACTTTTTTTTTTAATTCAGCAAGCTCATGTCATCAGTTCCTTTGGGCATCAAACTTAAAATCCATGTTGACAACAATCATCATGCTTAGTATCAGGGTGTTCCTGGATCAGATTTTACGTGACAAGACCAACAAGCGATTTCCTTGATCCATAGTGCATTCTTTGGTCTTTAAATTACTATGATCATCCAATCTATAGGTTGGTCGTGTAAAAATGACACCAGGCTCAGCAGTTTCTTGATACTGATAAGTCATGCCCCATCAATCAATCAATCAATCAATCAATCAATCAATCATTCATTCATTCATTGTTGTGTACATGTATGCTTGTTTTTGTGTTGGTGTGTGTGTCAGTGTGTTTATATATGTATTCCATTATTTTATATTTAAGTTAAAATGTTAGAGAATGGGAGGAAGAGGAAGAGGAGGGGAGGAAAGGAAGAAAGGCATGATAGAAATAATAAAACTAGAAAGAGATAGACATCAACATTTTTCTATGAATAAAAACTAAATGTACAGGTTATGGTTTTAGGGGATGTGTAATATTTTGGACTACAATCTCAGGCTGAATATTTTTTTTCCTCCCCTTTCTTTCTTGTTTCCAGCCACAGGACTGTGTTAAAGAGATGACCCTTTAAAAGTGCTCTTTCTTCTTCTTTTCTTCCTCTTTTCTAAAAAGTTATTTTACACATTGCTTTTGTAGGGTTTCTGAAGGTTTATCTCTGTTGGAAACCAGGCACAAGCAGACATAGCAATGCATAGATCTATGTGCCCATCTTTTCCCACTGACCTGTGGATTGCAAACAAGCAGGCGACAATCAGAGCGGCTCAAACGGTGCTTCAGTGGCATGTGTCTGTGATGGTGTCTGTCTGTGTCTGTCTGTCCCTCTTTCTCTCCGTGTGTGTGTGTGTGTGTGTGTGTGCTGGGGAGGGGAACCAGAATTTCTATCTCCTGGTTTTTTTTTTTTCAATTTCAGGTTTGTTCCCTAGCAAGGAATCTATAACGGTAACTTTTTTTTGGGAAAAATTAAAATAATAAGAAAAAGAACAGGTGATCATGGTGTTAAGACATGCAGGGACAACAATGGTTTCTACATTGTACAATATAGTCAGGCAGACCGGATATGTAAATGCCTGGCAGGGAGGCAGAAGAAGCAAGCCAGGCCTTCGTCTCTTTGGTTAGCCCCCTTGGTTTTGACGGATTGGTTGCTTCCTTCCCAATTTCCAATGGTTTTGAGTGATCGGCTTTGGGCCTTTCTGCTCTGGGAAAGAACTGGCATTGTTACTTCCTGATCCCCTAAAGATAAACTTCCCTTCGAGTTAAAGTATTGATAGTAGATGGCTTGTATTCCCCTGTCTGTGCCAGGGGAATATCCTCTGGGTTGGTTTCTTCGCTTTTGCTGAAGCTAGCTGCACTGAAGGTCTCATAAGATGAGGTCAACTTTTTGTTCAGGAGGTTCCTGTTGCGATCACCCATCAGGGAGGCCTCTCCATTGGCCAGCTTCTCTGGACTGCCCCGTTCCTCGACAGGCATGAAAGTGGAGAGTTTGGGCTGGCTTTTCGGCTTCCTTTCGGGTGAAGTGCGGACAGGCATCCAACAGGAATCAGAGTGGCCATACTCATCGCACTCCCGGGTGCACTTTCCGGTCAGGGCGACATCTGGCAGAGGTCTTGAATCTGCAAACAAAGAGCAACAAAAGGTTTGAGATTTATGTCCTTGGTCCCTGGGGAAAATTGGACAGGGGCATCTTCAGAAATTATTGATGCAATGGACAGAAGACTTAGGAAAAGTGATGGGATTCCACATTTTTTTCCTACCGGTTCTGTGAGAGTGCACATGCGCAGCACTCAAAAACCATCTTCTGTGTCAGCGCTAGTGGGGTGAGCTGTTTTTTAGCTCAGCTGAGGTGCGGCAATCTGTTCTGCCATGCAAATCAGCTGAGCTAAAAAACAAGGGAATATAAGACAGGAAAAGGTGGGGGTGGGTGGGGCCAGCAAGACGTGGTATTTGCCTATTCTCTGAACTACTCAAAATTTCCACAACCGGTACACCAGAACCAGTCCGAACCAGCTGAATACCACCTCTTATTAGGAAAACCTTGCCAGGGCTGTCATAAGGTAATCTGGTTCTTTCCCTCATTCCTCACACCTCTGACAACCTCCATTGCTTAAAAAGTCAATTTCAGGGGAAATCTGAGGGTGGCTCATTAAAAAAAAAACACTTGGCATGTGTTGCCAAACTCATTTGCTGCTTTCAAAAACTAGCTCATGTTTTTTTTTTTACCTTTAAAAAAAGGGGGAATAATCAACTGATTATGTTGCGGCCAATCAGAATGGTTGTTTGCCAAGACTAGATTCTGGGTATAGATGAGAAATGTCAGATGCAAAAAAAAAAAAAAATACCAGGAGCCAGAATAGAGTTCAAAAGCACTGTGTGTTTATTACATGCTACCTATACCCAAGAATCTGATCTATTAAAGGCCAAGGCATGTTGGCTCCAGAAGAGCCAACAGATTTCAGGGGGAGGTTGGCTTTAAGTCTCTTTCATGTTGTAGACGCTCTAGATTGATAATGTATTTGACCCCATTACTGGGCTCAGCCTGGTCATGTCCTACACTAACAAAGTAAGATAAAAAGAGGGTGAAACATAAAGCTGACTAAATGGGAATGGAATAGACCACATTCTTGAAGTTTGTAGGCCAATGTTCAAGGCCAGATTTTATATCCCACATCTCTCTCCTCATTGATGGCTATGAGTCATGCCTTCAGATAAATTTCAACTCAACTTAAATTAACTTTCACAATTATTTTATGTCACCTCCTTTTATCTTCCTTGCCAACATTGATATTCTACTATAAACACTTCAAAAAAAAATAGCTATTCCTTTTTTAAGCTTACATTGTGTGGGGGGTTGACTCCTGAGCAAGAAATTAATCATTCAGCCTTAGCTGAATGGCCAGAAGAAGCTAACTCCAAATATAAACTTAGTTAAAAAATTGTTGGGATATCTCCAGGTGAAATTAACTATCCAGATAGTATGATCAGTTTGGCCCCATTTTAATCATATAAATGATTGATTTAATAGTTTCTAAAGTTAGAGATAAAAACATATCAAGGCTGGCAAGACAATGCATTAAAATGGACAGCAATAAGAAATGATCGGCAGCACACTAACAGCTTTAAGAAATAATCTTTTGCATTTATAAAACAAAATCAAGTCCAAACACTATGTGTTTATGTAGGTATCTAACTGCAGGAAGATTGGTGATTGGAAAGTGTTTAGTGAATGTTACAGTGTGTTTGTGATTTTAGCACAACCCACCCACTCACCCTGCTTTCTTCCCCATTTTTCTCTCTCTGTGTGTGAATTCCATGTAGGCAGAATTGTTAGCATCTACACTTACCTAAACTTTTAAAGGGATTTTATTAGTATTGCAAATAGAAGTAAAAGCCATGGTGGCGCAGTGGTTAGAATGCAGTATTGCAGGCTAAATCTACTCACTGCCAGGAGTTTGATCCTGACCAGCTCAAGGTTGACTCAGCCTTTCATCTTTCTGAGATCAATAAAAGGAGGACCCAAATTGTTGGGGGCATTAGGCTGACTGTGCAAACCACTTAGAGAGTGCTGTAAAGCACTAGGTAGTGGTATATACTGTAAATCTAAGTGCTATTGCTAGAATATTATTAATTAACAATCAAACATATCTAATTGATTATGTGCTACCTGTGACCATAATAAAAATTTGATTTGATTAAAATTGTATCTAAGTTTACTAATAAATCTTGAGATTAAAAAAATCCTGATGGGAATTTCTTAGGCACATTTATTTTATATTATGTAGCTATTTTCTATTTAGATTATACTTTTTGTGACTTGTATGGCATAAAAACTACTCTAGTTAAGCTATTTGTTTGTTCACTGCAAATATATAGAGACTTTATTATATTAAACACATTTGGGATTAATATATTATTTTAAATTAAGAAAAGAAATGATCTCCAATTGATTTAGAAATAGCCACTTATTATTCTCAGTTTCAAGTTAACTCAACTTCTTAAAAATAATATCAGCCATTCAATTTTAATTATATATATTTTCTGGGGTGGAAATGAGTAGGGAAGTATTTATGCCAGATTCCATTCTTCATCTTGGAAAAAGCTAAGCAGAATCAATTATGACCTGAACAGAAAGCATCAAAACTGCAGACTAGACTAGGAAGCTAAAAATATCCCCAATCAATCAATCAATCAATCAATCAACCAATCAGAGATCAGTTCCCTGTTTTACCAAAAACACCATTTGGACATGTAGTCACCAGGAATCAAGCCTAACTCATGGATGTCAAGACATCTATATACTTCTAAAACTCTCATTGCTAAGATCTTTAACTTGGCAAAAGGGTGTATCATAGGACAACAATTTTTGAACCATGGTACCTCAAAGGGGCTAACTTACAAAATGTGTCCAAAATCCAGGGATCATGATTCCCAAGGAATGGAAATGTGTGAAAATTGGGTTTGCTTCAGTGCTACACTGCTGGACTGCTGTAGACACGTGGTCTAAATTTTCAATATTCTGTGACAGTTTCCCAGCCATTCTAGCAATCCCTTGCTCCCTTCTCTATCCAGCATCAGCCACTCATGTGCCTGCTCAAGAAGGAGGGAGGGGAAGGGAAGGGAATGGAGAGAAATGTCCTATGCTCTCTGCCAGATTCCCATAAAAAAATTCAGTGAGGGCTCCAGGGATATTTGAAGTTCCTCTTGTCCCTCTTGCTTTTTGCCTGCTCTTGGTCATTCTGTCTCTCCATTTAAGTGAAATGATGAGCAAAGGGAGCACTGGTTATGTAATTACACTATCATGATACTGCACAGGTGGGGAATACTCAGACATGCCTACTGAAAGGAAAGATGCTAAACAAAATCAACAAAGGTGATTAGGAGGCCAACACATATAAAGAACGGTTGCTGGAACTGGGT
>AZIM01002443.1:36708-49008 GCA_000516915.1 Ophiophagus hannah
CACCTGTGGCACGCGTGCCATAGGTTCACCTTCATGGTTCTATGCTGTTCAGGATATACAGTACAAACATCATAAAAGCAAATAGGAAATTGTTCCAAGTGATTTGCATATACTTTTACCTACCTTAATTGTCTAAAATTTGAAGCATAGGAATATATTCAAAATGAATATTAACTAGATTAATATTCATTTTAATATGAATCTTCCCTAAAATAATACATAAAAAGTTCAAATTGCAATGTCCTTCTCATGAATGGAGACTCCATTCAGTTTTAAAACTCTTTTTTTGACATTAAAATCAATGGCCTGTCTCTCATGCAGATACCCTTTCAAGAAAAACACTGAAGCATTAGACAAACCCATGTGAGGAAGTCTAAATGGTGGCATACAAAGGCAGGAATGCCTGGGTTTGTTGTGTATCACTATCGGAAACATATTATGTTTATGCTGAATGTGCAATCATGACTATAATAGGGGCATAAGCTTGGGACCAGGACCTTTCTGTTTTTGCAACTGGAATGTCATACAAAGGTGCCAGAACAGGGCTAGGAGAAAGTTATGTTGATACACAACACATATATTATAAAAAGAAGCATAGGTTATCCTTAAAATGCTTACTGATCACAAACCTGATGTAGACATCTCCCATTCAAACCATCATTAAAAAGACACAACAAAGAATGTTTTTCCTGCATCATCTAGGGAAGTTCAGACAGCCCAAGGAGCTATTGATAGAGATTTACAGAAGAACTGTGTTTGTCATTTGTACTTCTATAACTGTCTGGTTTGGTACAACAATCAAATAGGATAGGTATAGACTCCCAACAGATATTTAACACTGCAGAAAGAACAGTTGCAACCAGCCTGCCTTCCACAGATCTGTATATTGCATGGGTTTGGGGGCTGAGAAAATATCTAATCCCGTAGCATCCTAGCCATAAACTGCTTCAACTCCTCCCCTTGGGATAGCGCTATTGGGCATCACATGCCAAAACAACTAAACACAGGCAGCTTTTTCCTCTGTGCCATCACTCTGCAGAACATCTAATTCTTACAGTGCTGTCTAATGTCTATGTATATTTATCCATGGTTGTAGTATTATTATTTATTCTTATTATTTTCTTTACTCCCCCCTTTTATTAGTATGATGATGATGATTCTGCTGCTTTGCATGTACACTGAGTGCTTCTGTACTGGAGACAAATTCCTTGTGTATCAAATCACTTTTCACCAAATAATGTTCAATTTAATTCAATTCAAATCAATTCAAACTGAAGAATTTGAGAAGGTATTATTTCTTACCAAAACTTAAGCATCCCAGAACATATTATCCTCCAAAATCTATTATCCCCCATGTACTTCAAGTCTTATTTACAGTATCTTGTAAAAAAAAGTAATCACCTGAATAATGAGTTGTAAAAAAAAATTTTCAGTTTTAATCCTTCTTCCTCAACCTTTAACCACTATTATCTAGAAATATTTAAAATACTAAATTATTTTTTATTCTGAAGTATTAATTTTTAGAACACAAGTGTAAAAAGGCAAATAACCACTGCCCAGTCTACTGAATCATGACATAACAAATCCATCTAGATTTCAACAGGCCACCTATGCTACACTTCATGTATTTAATATGATTATGTTATCCATTCAGTTGTGTATAGCATATGAGATTTACAAGCTCAGAAACATGCTGTAATTGAGAAGTGCAAAATCAGACATCTATTTTTGACATTCTCACATAATGCCCCCAAAACACACCTGCTCACACATAAGGCTCTATCCAGAGCATCAGTGTGGTAACTTTTGGCAAAGAGTCTATACATCTTTTCTTTTTATAGTAATCTATGTCCTGGGACTGGTTTGCAAGAAAGGAACTGTACCAAAATGAAGGAATGAATGAAAAAAAAAATCATCCTGTTTTCCTTTGCTCTGCTTTGTTTTTGCAAAAATAAAATGCTGCTAAGGATTCTTGTGCCAGAATAGAGCACATAATGCAAAAAGGACCTTTCTTAAATAGGAACAGAACTCTGGGGAAAATGACCAGTGCAAGGCCACATGCAGTTAAGGTTAGAGGCACCCAAGCCTTCTGGGACAGGCAGCTGAGCTTTGCGTGAGATGGGAATCTCCTTCAATCTCTCTTCCAATTACATGACCCAGAGTATATGCAGTGTACCCTGGCTTTCCAGAGCAAACAGTACACACAGAATCAACAGAAATTACAGAAATATATATACACAGGTACAGCACAGTACAAGGAAAAAAGGGGAGTAAAAGTATGCATCTAATTCAATGAAACAACTAGAAAGATCATCCAATGAACAATAACTTCTGCCACAATTGTCTTGAAACATTGGCAATAGATTTCCTTCCATTTATTTATTTCAGAAAATTTATATTGCTGCCCAACTCTCTCTCAGTAACTCCAGGTGGCTTATAAAAATAAAAATCCAATATAAAAACAATAACAAGCAATAATCCATCACTCTTCTAGTGACAAAATTTCAATGAAATTATCCTATTCCTATGCTTGGACATAGGATGCAGCAATCATGGATACAATGGACAATTGGGGACACTTATACTTACTAGTATGGGTACATGGTTTTAAGGTGCTCTGTACAGACTCAGTATATTTTTGGTTCTGATTTGTTGTTTCAGATTACCATTCTACTCCAAACAGAAGCACTATGGTGCGTGTTCTCATTCTCTCTCACACACATATTACACACACGCACACACACACAGACAGGAGGAGGAAATGCTTGCTTTCAGTGCTTGCTTTCTTAAAAGATCTTCTGAAAACACTCAGGTAGTCATTAACAAATCTGTCCTAAGTTCAGAATGACCCTCACAATCAAACCATCGTCAGTCACACCAACTGCAGCCTTTTGGATGGGTACAAAGATAAAGAGCTAGGACTTTTCAGATACAGAATCCAGCTGGAGAAATCAAGAAAAGGCAGAATAGGCATAATTGTGCTCAAAGGATTATTGGAGTCTTGTACAGTACACTCTGCTAAAGCAGATTAAGTGATAGGATGCTACAATTGAAACAAAAACACACCATATGCGTGGTAAAGGCTTCAGACAGAAGAATGCAGTCAAATTTTGGAAGTAAATTTAAGTGCCAAAACCCTAACTATTTTAAGAATATATGGTTAAAATATAGCCCCCAAAGAATCAATAATAAACAATCATTTTAGTATTTTTATTGCAGAGTATGAAAGGAAAAAGGGACATATACAGCATTTACAGTGAAATAACTTTATATATGGCAACTCCAGAATTCTAGAACATGTTACACAGTATTATGAAGAGCTCCATATGTTTGGAATTCCATGAGAAGGCAATCCCTTTCTCTAGTATATTTTATCCTGTCACATTCATGTCAGCTTCTTATGTAACACAGGGCTACCTAGGCAAGCACTCCCAACTTGGTCCAAAAATGTTTTCTGAGGTCAGAATGCAGGTCTTTTCCACCCTTATGAGCCTTTAAACTGGACATGTTAAAATATACTATGGAGTGCATTCATATGACAAGTTAAATCTCCTCAAATATCTTTGTCCATATTGAGATTCTTATTATGATTGTGATTTTAAGCTGTCAGATTTTCAATTATATTACAAGGCATTTAACAACTATATTTCTTTAGAATGCAACCTTCTATGAATATTCCTCTCTCTGGCTATACAGAGGTAAAGGTGAACACCTCTGAAAATACTGGCAAGTTTTAGGACACAAATATTAAAGAGGGATTTTTGTTACTAACCTTGATAGTTGCCAGACATGTTTGGTTACTAATAGTTAAGTGGTTACATTTTGATCCTTAATCACATGAGAATTCAACATTGAGGAATAGCCAAATATGAAAATAGCAGATAAGATAGCTCAATGGAACACTTTAGGCAAATAAAAGATTGATACAGGCAATCTTCCAGTTATGAGAGTTCACTCAGTGACTATTCACAGTTATGATCCCCCACCCCCTCAAGTATGTACGACACAGTACCGAAATTACAAATATTGCAGCACCATGGCAGTTGTTCATTTACAAATGACCCCAGAAGCTCTGCAACATTCGCCCTACCTAATCCCCGCCACCAGCCAGGTTTCTACAGGCACTAGGCCTGTGGATACATACCTTGCAAAGATCCAGGGGGCCTCCAGTTTCTTGGCCTGTTCAGTGCTCCAGGCCTTCGGTGCATCCAGAGAATGGAGGTCTAAAGTACTGCAAGATCAGTAACACGAGATCTCATGCTACTGATCTCACCTTATCTCATTGTACTTTAGGCCTCTGTTCTCTGCAAATGGAGGCCTAGATGAGATCTGCACCAAAAGGCTTTCCAAATGGAGGGAAGACCTGAAGCACTGAAGCCTTCCCTATGTTTGCAAAGCCTTTTGCCATATTTGCAAAAGCCCTTTGCTGCCCAGAACAGAGGCTGGGAAGGGCACATCCATCCCTCCGAACCTCCATTTTAGTCGGCAAAAGGCTTCTTAGGCCCTTTGCCAGCAAGAACAGAGGCCGGGATGGCCAAGTGGGTCCCTCTGGGCCTCTGTTCTCACTGGTGAAGGCCTCCTCAGGCCCTCTGTCTATGACAGCAGAGGGCAGGAGGGCTGCATGCGTCTCTCCGGCCTCTGTTCTCACCAGCAAAGGCCTCCTCAAGCCCTCTGCTGGAAAGAAGAGAGCAGGATGGTGTTTGGGCCTCTGTTCTCATTGGCAAAGGGCCTGAGGAGGCCTTTGACAGCGAGAATGTAGGCCTGGAGGGGCAGGTGCGCCCTTCCCAACCTCCATTTTTGCCAGCAAATAGTTTTTGCAAATACAGTCTCAATCTCTTGTCCCTGTAGGCCTCAGCAAGCCCTTGCTCCAGGCAAAATCGTGAAGAGGACTATCATTGATCATTGAAAACTACCTAAGATAAGTGACCTGGTTGGGCAGGATGGGGGGAAGGGAAGCAAGAGAGTGGGTCAGGGAAAGCAATAGGCCCCCCATGGCCTTCCCTACCCTGAGATACCTCATGTGCACTTAATAACCCACGCATTCGATTGGCAAATGTGTGGGCAAAAGACGGGAGTGATCATGTTTAAGTTACGTGATTCACTCCTACGAAACTTCACGTTATGAATGTAATTTGCAGGCTCCATTACATTTGTAACTTGAGGACTACCTGTACTTTGAACTTGTTGACTTCTAAAGGTTGTTTTAAAAACTTTCGTGAGACTGCATTTTGAACATGACTTTCTACAATAGTCACATATCAGTAGATACAGCTGACAGATCTACTAAGCAAAATGGCCCAAATACATTAGAAGAGTTACCTGAAATTTTAGGATCCTCAATAGAAGCAGCACTCTAATGGAAATCATTAATCCAATTTAAATAAAAAAAAAGTTATATCAGTTCTTCATCTAAATTGTGGAATGAAGCTGGAATATAATTTTGAAGAATCAGTGGTTTAAAAACAAAATTAATTCACTAGAAAGTAAGTCATGCTTTTGTACCATTCTTAACTGTTTTAAAAGGGTTAGGTATTAAGGTATTTTTATGCCAATGTTGTAAAAAGATTTGAAGATTCCTTAATTCATATGATCTGATCTGGTTCAGCTACATCATATTGTTTTCATTTGTCAGTACATTTGTCAGTAAATTCTGAGAAACAACACCCTCCCCCAAACACTTAATATGACGTTGAAATATAATTGTAAAACATGGAATCTGTTTTGGCTTTATCAAGCCTGAGCAAGGCTAAGAGAAAAATTTTATCTAAATGCAAACAAACATATCCATCTGTTTTTAAGGTTTGGGTTCAGGATATGATTTTGTCCTTTTTACACGTTTATGTGTTCTGAAAATAAGATGAAATACACTTTCATCTGACATATTTAATATATGGACTGGATTAATTTTGTACCAATACCACAGGATATTATAAGAATCTGTTTACATTTTTGTTAGTTTTTCCTCTTTTTTATTTTTATTTTAATCATCACAATATATTTTGCTATTTTACATTTTCTTCATTTATAATCATTGTCATTTCTTCCTGCTGGCATTATTCTTATTTTTATTTCATTATTAAAAATAATTTTAAAAGCATACAAATGGAGCTATTTTTTCTCATATTATACCAATGAGCTAATATTTGATTATATTCAATAAATGTGCATCAACCAATTTTTCCTTCTCTTAGGAAAGGGAAAGGCTTCCTAACCAAATAAAGCTCTATTCTTACAAAATAAAAATACCACTACCTAACAGTGACATATAACTTCCATTTAGGTTAACAGGATTAATGAATTTAAAAACAGACTAATTTCTTTGGAATGAGTAAAGTACCAGTGAAGCATTTGACTGAGGACAATTTCAATTTCAGGGAAGAGAGCCAAGATGCAAAGAAATTTAAGATGCTGTTAAATCCTAGGTTTTCAAATTATTTTGAGAAAAGGGAGTACAGCACACTATAAGGATGGAGACATGATGTTCTCACAGCAGGAGGATCCCAAGATAGCTGAAGCTTTCCCTTTGCATCAGCCAAGATCTGGCACTGCCGTTATTGCTACCTGTATGAAAGAAATAAAACAACTTAGTGGCTTCCACACATTGTGCTACACTAGAGGATGGCTTGGTTGATTTTTCTTAGTGTGATATGTGAACTATCAATGGTTAAATAAACTAAATAGCGCATACATGAATCCAGTCATTTTCTTCCTAATGTCTCTAAAAGTTAATACTGAAATCACTGCCCTCTCTGGTTTTTTCCAAATGAGACTTTTACTGTACTTTTACCTTCAACACAAATATACATTTTAAAGCAACTGAAATGTTTAATGTTCCATTTTATAACCTCATTTATTTTCCCACAATTTTTTGACTTTGTTTGATACTTAAAAAAAGGAAGAGAAAAAGCACAATGCTTTTATCCATTAGCAAACACTCTACATTTTTGCTGATTTCTATTCTATATCACAAGGTACTGATTGCGCTGGACATATTTTTGCCCCCCCTCTCTCCCCAATCTATCCTTGCTGAGACACTAATGTATTCCATATGTTTTAAAAAATAAATGCCAGAATTCCGATGCATCAGTGTAGGGCATCTACCAGAGCATTTCTCAGAAAAAAAATTAGACATTGAAATTTTTGAGAAAGTGCATTGCAGAGAAATCACATATTATTTACTATACTTGCCTCCCTTTGGTAAAATTGGACAGAACCAATCAAGATGTCTTTGAGAATCCAATATTTCTCTCGTTCTTGATGGAATTCAATAAAACCTTGATTTAGTGGACTTCGAATATAATTCACTAAATTTATACCTTTCACCTCCACTTCCCTCAAAATAACATTAATTGCACCCAAAATATTCTAGACCACGGGTGTTAAACTAGATTTCATTNGCCAGCTCAACGTCACTCATGTCAGGGGAGGGCGCCTCTGGTGACCTGAGTGCTCTGCCAGTGAAAATGGGCTCCACGGCCTCCTGCAACCCTCTGCCAGTGAAAATGGAGCTCAAGAAGGCCGTCCTCCCAAAGGCCAGTCCTTTGCTGTTTCAGGGCCACCCTGCGGGCCAGACCTAAGTACCCCATGGGCCAGATCTGGCTTCCGGGCCTTGAGTTTGACACCCCTGTTCTAGACAGTTACAAATTAGTTAAATTTACATTCAGTTTGTATCATTTGTGTAATGACATCCTTACTCAAAGATGCAAATTACATCATTTTCCTCAATTTGCCATTTGCACAATTGATTCAGTCACCACAAATTATTTGATTTGTATTTTGATGGATACGCAAAATTAATGGGCATTCCCTCCCAACTGATCTGTTAAAGTGACACTGTACTGTAATTTATCTATTTTTAAAAATCCCACAGAATCCTTGAAAATCTTTGGAAATAAAAAAAGCAGCAGCAGGAGATTCCTTATGCTGTTTGCTAAAACCAAACATCTCAAATGGGAAATGATATAGATAAAAAAGCATTTGAGAGCCATTTTAGTAGAGAAACAAGTCTAGAGTAAGTTTTATGAAACTTTTCTTCCTAACACTATTTTACTTCAGTACTACTTTTGATATATAACAGAGACAGAGAACTGAATTTAATTTATAATTTGGTTTCAAGTTATTATATAGATAATATTGCTACAATTCTTCAAACATTAAAATGCTGCATTTACATTTAAATCAAATTTCTGTGTGTAAAACAAGAATGATGAGACTTTAGCATGGAAGTTTCCCATATTTTAGACCACAGCTTATATAATAGTGTACAACAGTGTAACTGAAACTACAGAAAGGAGGAACACTAAATCACCTACCGGTACATATTCTTTGCTTTTATCTAGGCCTTATTTTCAATCTAATGGCCAACAACTAAACAGCTAGTTAAGTGGTTTTAGCCAATCTCAGCTGACCCTGAAAAGTTCAATAGGGTCATAGCTAATTGGTACCTGGATGGGAAATTATTTCAGGAAATCCCAAGACTGCACGCTAGGAATAAAAAAGAAATTCCAGAAGGCAACACTATATCTTTAAAAATAACTTCACATCAAAATGGCACAGCCATATCTAAGATAGAAATACAAGTTTTAATCCAGTACTGTAGTTTGGGAGGCAGGGATACCTTTAACTTAATGTGAATTAATCCTTGCAGTTTTCTTGGCAAGATATTTGGAAGTGGTTTACCACTGCCTTCTTCCTTCTGCCGAGAAACTGTGACTGGCCCAGTTGGCTTTGTGTCTAAAGTGGGACTAGAATTTGCAATCTTCCAGTTTCTGGCTTGATGCTTTAACTACTACACCAAACTAGCCAGTGGTGGGATTCAAAAGTTCCCACCACCAGTTCTGTGGCATGGCTTGGTGGGTGTGGCTTGGTGGGGGTCACGTGATTCGCATGCTGCACCAAACATACACTTTGCACACACATTAAAACAGTAAAAACTAAGCTACTGCGCCTCTCAGCAGTTTAGCACAACAATCTGCTCTCCCGTGCCGAACAGCTGAGAGGTTAAAAAAGACCTAGGAGCAGGGCCAGGTGGGTGGGCCCAACTGCAGAGTGTTGGAGAGACTTGGAGTGAACCGGTTCTTCGGTGCTACAGTACACCAGAACTGGGCTGAACAGGTAGAATACCACCACTGAAACTGGCATTTGATCAAATAGTATCCATTCCAAATCTTCTGGAAGAGGATTTGAATGTATCTTATAGTGACTAAACCATTTTTTTATTCTTCTCCTTTCCATATGAAAAACAAAGAGTTTACTACATCTGCTTTTTAAGGTGCCAAGACAGGGATGTCAAACTCGCATTGTGACAGTGTCACGTGATGTATCCCAACTTTCCCCCCCTTTGCTAAACTGGGCGTGGCCAGTGCGTGACACATCTGGTCTGCGGGCCACGAGTTTGACAGACCTAGCCAAGACACTTTAACCCAGTAAGATTAATAGTTCTACACACAAGATTAGGAGTTCTAAAAGTTGATTTATGTTGATCACTCTATACTTTATTTTCTTTTTAATTAAATTGTGAGCTACTTGACATATACATAGAGCTAATAGGGATATTTTTCAGAGTACAAAAGATTTCTGATGCTCAGAAAGAAGGCAACAGCATAACATTAATAAACATGATTAAATGCATGTATATAATTAGAGACACAAATATGTATATTGAAAAAGTTTCGAAACAAAGCTATAGATGACTCGATTGCAACTCAGGTACTCCGTTTTAATTAGGAATTAAGATTCTTGCTACATCTAAATAAAGATTGCCATAGTAATTATAACCATCTAGGCAAAAAAAATCAAACTTTCTCCTTATTTTCAGATTAGAATTGTATCACAAATTTATTGATAGCTTCTTGTCAAAACATAAACAAAGATAACAATCTAAAGATAACGAAGAGTCTTTGTGTGTATTCTGAAGCTCTCCGCACTTTAATATTGCTTCTGTGAAAAAATATTACAAGAATTCTTACTTGATTTCTTTGAAAATCAAATTCTATTTCTAGCCATATTAGAGGCAGTATCATTCAAATGTGTCCTGATTCACTTTTATTCTTTGTTTCCATTTAAAAAAAATTAAACAATTTTTTGTTCACTATTTAATTTAACAATATTTGACATTCCTTTTATGATCTTTTTGCTAATTATTTTCATTTTAATATAAATGGGTCTCAAATGACTAACATATAACATTAATATTGTAAATTAAATATTTGATGTTATGAAACCAACATTTGAAATTACTCTTTTCTTTATGATCAGTAGAAAATACTTCAATTATAAAACGTAATTGTCTTATTTATCAATAGATTTGGCCTAACAGAAGAGGCAGTTTACACGTTTACAGCATTGAAGCTATTAACAAAAAAAGGAAACCTTTATTAGGATCATGCCTGCAAAATGAAAGTCTTTCCATAAAAACTAAATCAGTATTAAATATCTGGCTTTGGGAAAACTGGGAATTAGAAACAAAACATTTAAAGCCCTAATGACTGTTTGGATAATATCAAAAATCATATACCGATATAAGATCTGACAAACCTCCATAATGAGGAGCATTTTTTTAGATAACAGATAATAGTGTCATATAAAAATGCAGCAATTAGTTTTCTATGCACACATTCAAGTACACAAGAATTTTTCTGTTGCATTATGTTGCTGTGCAAGACATTACTGTCAAATAACGTCATTTTTTTTCCAATTATTTCAAACAACTAGAAAGTGATCTTAAAAAATAGTACTCCTTTACTATACAATTTTATAATCTAACTGCAGTCATAGTGCAACCCTCTTTCTAATTTATGACTTAGTAATCAAGCATGTTTTGGCAAAAAAATTACAATAACTCACACCAAAAATGCATAATGCCAGTCCTTCAAAGTCCTCTGTTCTTGCTATTTCAAATTCCTTAATAGATCTTTCTAAAGAAATCTATATTTAGAGGAGTTTGGAAACTGAAACAAAGCATTGTTGAATGCAAGTATGTATCAAGGTGAAAATGTTGATGAATTATCTGTTAGCTTTATACTTGGAAGCATCCCTGGGTTCACTGCTAGGGTTACTCCAATCATCCGCTTCTGGAGTGGTTTTGTAATGTCGCCAAGCTGACTTATTAAAAACTGGTAGTCTTTCAAATGATTCACTTGATAGTGCCTAAAGAAAGAAACAGGAATAAAAATATGCTTCAGATCATTCCAACGGATTACAAGAAAATTCAATAAAGTGAGAGAGAGCATCCTAAATGAAGAAAGCGTACATGCTCAATACAAATTCAATGGAATATGTATTTTATTACATATTTTATATTTTCAATCTTTATTTCACTTTCTGTACTTTTGTTTGTACTACAGCATGTGGATTTATATTTTCTTACTGCAGACACATAATCATATTTAATTACTGAAGCCTTACAATAAAATATATTCCAACTCAGATTTGGAGTTGGTTTCAATAATGAAACATTCAATTGCCTGTTAGCTGAAATTATGCTTTCTATCTCAATGTTTCCATTTTAAGAACAGCTTTATTGGAAAGAATAAACAGAGAAAAGTTTAGTAATGTTACAACTGAACTTTGTTACCAATCTGATTCCGAAGGCCATTTTATTATCTATGAATAAAGAATTCAAGAAAATGTTCCCAGAATGTGGAAAAATATTATCTTGAGTAAATCAGAATGACTTCTGATGCAAATGCATAGCAATAAAGCACTTGCCTTGACACCAAAATATAATCAGCTATAAAACCTCAAGACTTAGTAGTGTACATTCCTAGTGTTCCTCTAATAATTCATTATTACCTTTAAATAGATTACTGCATCTGTACCCACTCCTTCCATAGAATATAATTTGAGGTCACCTTGAAAATATCGAGCATAAAGACGAGAAATTGGAAGACCATACCCATATCCAGCCTAAGAAAAAAAACCAGTAACAGAAGAATTAAAAAACCTGAAATGTTAACAGTGACAGAAGCAGGAATCTTCAGAGACCCCCATTTTTATAATTAAAAATACCTTTCACTATGAGAACAAAAAGCATTTGTTATGCTATACATCTTTTTACATAAAAATGAAAATTACATGCATAAAATGGCAACTGCTCTTTTAATGTACAGAGAAGAGCAACCAGGATGATTAGGGGACTGGAAACTAAGGCATATGAAGAACGGTTACAGGAACTGGACGTGGCTAGTCTAAGGAAGAGAAGGACCCGGGGAGACATGATAGCAGTCTTCCAATATTTGAGGGGCTGCCAGGGAGCGGAGGGGGTCAAGCTATTTCCCAAAGCACCTGAAGGCCAGACAA
>AZIM01002446.1:28828-40205 GCA_000516915.1 Ophiophagus hannah
GGGTATTTGCGGGAGTGTCTCCTACCGACATCTAATGCCGATTGCCCTGTGCATGCACACAGGAGGGGACTCCTCAGGATACTGTCTGCCAGGCAGTGTCAGCTGGTGGTGCCCCGGGGAAGGGCTTATTCTGTAGCAGCACCCACCTTGTGGAATCATCTTCCCTTGGAGCTCCATTTGGCTCCTGATCTCCGCTCCTTGTGCTGCGATCTAAAAACTTGGTTGTTTGAGCAGGCCGGTCTGGACTGATTTTTCAGGGGGTTTGTTTTGGGGTTGTTTTAAATGGGTTCTTTTAAATTATTTGGGCTTGTTGTGGGATTTAATTGGTTTTTAATTTATGTATTGTTTGTGTTTTTAGTAGTGAGCCGCCCCGAGTCCTTCGGGAGAGGGGGTGGCATACAAGTCCAACTAAACTAAACTAAACTAAACTAAACACTTACAAATACATACCTATGAACAAACTTTCTTTGTTTTCAAGGGAGGTCCTTGAATAAGCCCTAGGGAATCACTTAGAAGCATCATCAAATGTCAAGTTAGTTTTTATTCTAAATCAGAGATGTCAAACTCAAGGTCCACGGGCTGAATTTGGTCCTTGGGATGTTTAAATCTGGCCCATGGGGCCAGCCTGGAAATATCAAAGGATTGCTCCATAGTGCCTTTGCCAGCCAAAACGGCCTGCTTGCAGAGCCACCTGTTTTTGGCCTCCACAGCCTCCTGCAGCACCCTGCCGGCCAAAATCAGGCTGCATGGAGGCCTCTTGAGGCCTGTTTTTGGCCGGCAGAGTGCTCCTGGAGGCCAGGGAGGCCAAAAATGGGCCATGAGGGGGGCTTGGGAGACCTCCAGTTGGCCTGTTTTTGATCAGCAGAGGGCTGCAGGAAGCCATGGAGGGCAAAAACAAGGCCCGTTTCAGCTGGTGAGGCATCCATCCTGTCTCCCCCACCCACGCCCAGCTGGCCCTTGGAGAAGAACCACAATGCTGATCCGGACCTTGAAGAAATCCAGTTTGACTCCCCTGTTCTAAATGGCAATAGTCTATCGGTACTCCAAAAGGCAAGATGGTGGTTTCAGTAATATGATTTAATCCCCATCCCTTTTGTAAATGCCTCATGCAGCCAATCATTTCTGACTCCTGTTAGCTGGATTCTTTAATAAATAAGCTGGAAATTGAAGTTGATTTAGTTCTTCTTTCATATCATGCAGAATGATTGTAGGGTTCTTACCTGATTCTTAAGGAGGGAAGAGATTCTTTAAAAAAGAGAGTTTTCCTTCTTTAGAAATTCAGTCCTTAGGCTTAGATTCCTCATATTCATGCTGAAATGTAATAATATTGTCAGTCACAAGTGGTGACAGACAGCACTATCTGTTCCAGGATATGTAACAAAATGGCAATCTGGTCCATCTATCTTGCAGAATTAGGGAGGTAGATATTGTCTCCCATATATCATAATATGTCTGGTGCATGGAAAGGGCTTTTCCCTGAACGGTGTGGTAGCATAGAGGTGGAGCTCTCACTTCACAATCAGGAGGTTGTGAAGTTCAATCCTAGGTAGAGGCACATAATTCTCTCTCTGGGCATACTGAGAATATATCTACTGAAATAAACTCCGCATTGGTGACAGGAAGGGCATCCAGCCAGTTGCCCAGGCTCCACCCTGCAAAAGATTATAGGGTTGTTAAAAGAGGATGATGATGATGATAATGGAAAGGGCTTTCCCCTATGTTACTAATGAGCTATGGAGTGATGGTCTTGGCAGTTCTCCTCTCTGTTTCTTATTTCAAAAAGGAATCTGGACCTTTTTATTCAGATATTTTCAGTCTGAGTTAACTTCAATTGTTCATTTCCTATTTTAATTGTTCTCTTTCTTGGGTGCCCTCAAACAGAAATATGTGACATAAAGATACACAATTCTTTCGTTCATATTTCCACCCAGAGAAAAGTTCCAAGATCCTACTAAGAAAGACAATGCTAAGTTTTGTCTTTATAGTTACCATAGAACAAGGGTGTCAAACTCAAGGCCCGCAGGCCGGATGCAGCCTGTGGGCTGCCCTGGAAACAGCAAAGGACTCGCCTACAGTGCCTCTGCCAGCAAAAATATTTTCACATGGCCCACCCAAGTTTTGTTTTCTCTAGCAGAGCACTGCAGGAGGCTGTCACAGCCAAAAACGGAGCCCGGGTGGGCTCCTCCTGAGCTCCGTTTTCACGGGCAGAGTGCTAGCAAAACAAACTACTAGAAAAGTGGATCTCTCAGCCCCTCCTGGGCCACCTTGGGTACCCCCAACACAGTGGTGGGATTCCATTTTTTTTACTACCAGTCCTGTGGGCGTGGCTTGGTGGGTGTGGCAGGGGAAGGGTACTGTAAAATCTCCAGTCAGAGGAGGTATTTGCCGGTTCTCCGAACTACTCAAAGTTTCCACCACCGATTCTCCAGAACTGGTCAGAACCTACTGAATACCACCTCTGCCCCAACATGAGTGACATCGAGATGGCATACCCACCCTGGACATGCCCACTGGGACACACCCATCCGGCCCCTGAGGTCAAACACAACCCTGAAGCTGGTCTCAATGAAATTGAGTTTGACACCCCTGCCATAAACCATTAAAGACATCTGGTTACTAGTACTAATCCTTTACTTTAGCCATTTCAGGGAAGTATGGTACATAATTGATGCACGTAACTACTTCAAGATGAATGTTCATCTGTAAGTCTTTTTGTCCTTCATAAGCTGTTCCATCTCTAATGTTTCACATATGTTTATGAAAAATGAGCCGAAACTATGGCAATGACATTTTTATTTTTCAGGACAACATTAGGTCAATTCTCAAAGAGCAGTTGCTGTGTGACAGGCTGCAATTGCTGTGCTTGCTCATTGCTATTGGCTTTATAAAACTTTTAACAGCTGCATTGTACACCAATAAGAAGAACATATTTATAGAAATATCTGTGATGCTTGTCAAGCAGGAAATCATGTTTAAACAACATAGTCTTCAGGGGCAAACCATGCTCATAAGATGAGTCACTGGAAGGGCAACAATAGCTGCCAATTTCAGATAATCTGATCCTAATAATCTTATATCCAAATAAGCTTATCCTAGTTTCTACATCCCATCAGTAAATAGTCCTGATTCCATTAAGATGCCTGAAAAATGCTTACCTTCAATTCTCTTAGAATGTAGCATCCTTTTGTCAACTTCAGCAAACTAGTAGTAACAAGATTTGAAAATTAGAACAAAATGTTGCAATCCCAGATTGTCTCTTATCACACACATACATACCATCACACATGTGGTATTTTATGCTGTTCAAGCATACTCAGCTTTCACATAACATTCTTCTCATCTCTTCTACAGTCTTTGGTATTTCACATCAATCTTTTCATCATTCCCTTGCTGATATTTTTTCTGAGGGACAAACCCCTGTGAAAATTTGTGTAGGAGTGGCAGAATCAGGGGGTAGAGTTAAAAGAGGAACCAGCCTAGAATCCCTATGTAGTCACAAACAGATTAAGTCCAACCCTTTTATATTCTTTGGATCCTTTCTAACTCCAAGCAAGTGCTCGGTGTTAGTTGGGAAGATTGCATAGGCTGTTTAGCAATATATGAGTTTAATTGGATCTTCACTAATGGACCTGGTCTTTTGTGCCTGATTGGTTTCACAGACAATATTTGGAGCCATCCATCAAGTAATACCACATAAAAACTACTGCAAGATGGAAACCTGATGCAATCTTTTCTTTACTGATATCTTTAAATGTTGATTCTAGAAACTAATTAAATTTGTATTCCTCCTTAGCATAAGAAATAATTTATTTCTCTTATTACCCTATATTTTGGGCTAATCTACATAAGGTAGCTCCTGTTTTTAGGGAGACAAAATTCTTTGCATTCTAAAAATGAAAAAAGACACTATTTTTTATTATGTACCAATTGGATGTGCTATTCTTCCTGCTTTCCTGACTATGCCTACTCTGATCACCTACATTATCAACTAGTGATACCTTGTAGGAAGATGAGGTGTCAATCAATAAATGCTGGTTAATTCTCTTTTCATTTATCATTGTAATTACCATAAAAGGGCCATTGAGGGTTTTTTCACTGAAAAATAGGTGTTCTTGAGAACTCATTTGTCATCAAAGCAACATTTAGATTCCACCTGCATCTACTTCTGTTCTTTGGGAAATTGGCTTTAGTAGAAATAGAAAGCACTCAACATATTGCAAAACCAAGTCCTTAATTGCATCTACTCACTGGATTGTCAACTGCACCTAGTTTAAGTAAGACAGATTCCCTGTGTTTTTCTCCCAGGCTGTAGTACAAATGTGTGTGCAGGTGAAAGTGTTTGGACACAAAGATGGGTAGATAGTGACCAACAACACAGCAAAGCAAGAAAATATGCATAGGAGAGCCAAGGCAAGGGTGAAGTAATCATGAATGAGCATGAACCAGAAACTAGATTAAACAAATCCCAGTAAATATTGTTCCTGCCCTGAGTAAACCTTTCTCCAAAATTATAGTTGTTCCTTATGGGGAACAGCTGGTAGCTATCCAAGGTGCAAGAGTCATTACAGTGTCCTGCAACCATTATTGTTTTTATATAATTATGTTCTTATTTAATTCAACTTTTCCTCCTAAATTCATGGTTGTATACTCTGCATCTACTTCTATTCTTTGGGAAATTGGCAAGGTTCTTTATTCCAAATATACAAACAACCCTTTCAAGTAGTTTAGATTCATAAAACTAAGATCAGTCAGTAAGTAGGGATTTATATGGTACCTGTTGGAACAGGGCTTTTTGATTAGAGAAATATTCTAGAGAATATTGAACATTGGTTAAATTCAGCATTTGAAAAGAAAGAGCAGTTTTTGTGGTGACTGTTATTTTCTTTTATGTGATTTATTGTTTTCTGTGTAGTTTATAGTAGTTAATGTACTGTATTTTAAAAAACGGATACTAGTAAGAGGATGCATTGCATGAAAGAAAATGTATGTATATTTGAATGTATGTATGCAAATGTGAGGATTATTTGAATGCCGACACAGAACACTAAAAGAAGGAAAATATGTCTTTAACATTAGTCATCTGCTGCAAAAATGTTTTGCCAACTGCTGCCTATCACTCAGAATTCTCCGTTGTACATCTCATCTTACCTTCTCTGTCTCTATTTGTCTACCATAACTTGTAAACTTCTTGTCTGGATTTGCACAGAACATTTTCATATTACTATCTGGGATATTGTCTTGCTTGAGCAATTGACTCCAGGACAAATCTTCCCAACTTTGCTCGGCTGACAAGTTTGTTCCTCCAAACTTTTCTATTTTGGAAGCAAACTGAGTAACTCTTTTGTGACCAAGCTGCTGCTTTTTTTAACAAGCACAAGAATATGAACTGATAGTGCCCATCATAAAAAGAAGAATCAGCTACCAGATGAAAGCAAAGAAGTTCCCTGGTTTCAGGCCAGGAAGTCCCTTTGCATGCATACATGGGTATTAGACTGACATGGCATTACACTGCAGGGGATCATTAACAATGGTTGCATTGCTCAACATAATAAAGCCTACTAAGAATACACTAATCAATCCATTACTCATTGGTTTGTAAACTGGCTAATGAATTAGACAAGTAACTGTTTATCTCTCATTCTGATTGGTGGGTGAAAAGGCAAGTTATAATAACAACAGCCAAAAATGATCATACAAATAATGTTCATAATAAAACTATCAGAAGTTTAAATGTAAAACACATGAACTCTGTACATGCATTAAAATATACTCAGTATGAAACAAAAGAAAAACAAAAAAAATTACCTCTTTTAACAACCACATCAAGAAAGACTTTGGCTCCCTGTGCCTTCTAAATACATTGCACTCAAAATTCCTAGAATTCTCAGCTGCTTGACAGTTCCTGGAAAATAGTACAATTTATCTAGGGAAGCAATTCTCAACACTGGCAATTTGAAGATGTGTGGACTTCAATTCCCAGAATTCCCTAACAAAGCATGCTGGGAATTGAAATCCACACATCTTCAAGCTGCCAAGATTGAGAAATATGGTTAAAAGGATTCTAGATTGGGGAAAGTGGACCTAGATTATGAAATTTTTCTTTACAGGATTCATAGTAAAAAAGACAAGCAATTCAAAGAGATGGTATTCATGCTAAAAACAAATCTGCTACAAGTGGGTATCAGTGACATTTCAGAAGAAAAATCATTTTAGCAGAAGATCCTATTTGAGGAACATATAATGCATAAAAGTTAAGAGCCTACATTTTTGCCCTTCTTTATCAGATGTTTTAGAAGCATGGACACATCCAAACAACTGCAAAATAAGTTCCATTGATTTTAATAGGAGTACAAATGTCTCAGTTTCAGAAAGTGGAATGGAGTTCTGATAAATATAGTAAGCTGCAGAATAGTGCTGTGTTTGCTCTTTAATAGTTTATAAAAGCAAGACAAAAACAAATCAGTGAGGATGAGAAGACTAAAGCACAGAATCCAACAAAAATGTGGCTATAGGAGAAAAAGAAAGGTTTCCTTTTGCAACCAGCATTTTATTTATGGTTCCTTATACTTTTTTTAATGGAGTGAAGCTACAGAAATACCTCAGAATGTTAAGATTGAAGTTCAAATTTGGTTTGATGAAACATAATAACTTATGCCTATGGGGAAATATACATATTGACCATTGCTACTTCTTTCATGCCTTTTGATTTTCCAAATGGTATTCAAAGTTCAAGGTATATATTCTGGGCTTGCTACTTCCCTAAAATTTCTCAGGCAAAATATTGCACACCATCTTTTTTAAATAAAGAATAATGAAAGACTTAGTTTTGGATCCAGTGAAGCATAGTGAATTCAGAAGTATGGAGTCTTTGATTAAATAAAGGCCTATTTTAAGCAGCTTCCAAACTTCAGGACCATGGACAGCAGACATGTCTTTTAATTAAGACTCATAGCTGTTCACTTGAACTGAAAATTCACCAATTCGACTAGATGATTAATTAGCAGTACTGACTGAAACAGTGTTGCTTTCCCAAGATTATTGAGTCAGCATGTCAAAATGATTGAGTAAAGACACCTTATTTATTTGGAAAACTGTGTCACTGGAATAGAACAGCCATTGAATCAGCAGCAAACATCCGTCATGTAGTTGAATACATCTTAGATTATAGACAGAATATTGCCACCTGAATCCATTGGAATCCAATCCTTACTTGCCTCTTATTCATTATATCCAAAGAAAATAAATTATGGAAGTGGATACTCCAAAACATACCATATGAACAGCAAAGGTTGCTTTGCCTCTAGTTTCTTAAACCTTTTGTTCTTGAAAATGATTAGATGTATTAGGTCCCCCTATATAGGAATAGCAATGGTAGAATAAAATGAAGGGCCTCTGGACTGATGAATTAGATTTCTTATAATGTCCTTGTGAAAATACAATAAATATTTGATTTACTAAATCAATCCCTAAGCCCTTTTCTGCAAAACCCAGAGACCAATGATGAGAAAAGTAGAACTATCTTTATCTAGATTTATCATAACCCCAAATCCACACCATCCCTAGAAATATGTACTAATATTGTTATAGTATTACTGAAGGAGTATTTACAGGCTGCTTAATAAGACTGTTACTAATAATAGTTGTAGTAGAATCTTACTGAAGATTTAATTGTCAGGTCTGGTTGTTGTAGAATGAGTTACCTACCATGGACATTTTATTGTTTTAAGAAATGAATATTAATGTTTTATGCTATATAATGGATATTTTTTATTTTATATGCTTCCCTAGATCTGTTTTATTTGCATGTCATATGAATCCTATCAAATCCAAATCAAGGTTCTCATCACCACATTACCCACTGCAGTTTTATCCACTCCAAATTGTGTCAATTGGCCACAAGACTGCTACCTCATTCTTGCACAGATTTTGGCAGCAACTTAAGAAAAGCTAAACATAAAGCCTCTAGACTCTCCAAACCTTTGAAGCATCCCAAGGGTCATGTGAATAAGCCTATTCCTTAGAGATATTGATTGTGGATATTTTCTATGTATTATGGCTCAGCTGTTTTGTTTATTGTTTTATTATTTTTAATTATTAACAGCACAGAGTCAGGTATTTGAGATGGGCAGCCAAATAGTTTTCAGGGTTCCAAGTAACATACCTTAGAAAACAAAACTCTGAGGCAGGTAAATTCTTCAAGGAATAAGTTTATTGGATGTGTTGTATTGGCACAGGCTGGTGAAAACTGACTCTGACTATCCCCATGGTTTTCACCTAATTAAAAGCAAAAGTTTTTCACTTTCTCAAAACAATCAGACACATGGTCCAATCAGGATACTGTCCAGTTGCTAGGTGACTCTAGTCCCCTCCTTCCTAGCACCTTCAGGAATGTCCTTGGTTCCCAAGAGAAAGTATTTTGTTTTGACTATAAACCCCAACTATCTCTATTCCCCCCTCCCTGCCCCTCTTCTCCAGTGTGTCAGAGCTAATGTCTCAAAATGGCCTTAGTAGGTGAGCTTCAGGGCTGAAAACAGAATGAGTGAGTGAGTGAGTCAGTGAGTGAGTGAGTGAATGAATGAATGATTGAATTTCTTTATATCCTTCTGCATTTCAGTGACTCTTCCATCTGATTGGTAGTGTGAGAGTTATTTGTTTTCCAAGGACTGGATACATCAAAGCATAGGAGATAATTGTACAAAATACTTTTTTGTAGCATTCACTTTTTGTAATAATAGGTTAACTTTGCTTTGGGTTAGCTCCACCCTCTTATACTCCACCCTATGACTATAATGCTTGAAAACTCTCTCCTCTCTCTATAAGTGTCAATGTTGATACTGTAGTTAAAATTCAAGTGTTTTATTGCACTTTCTTGCAGTAAAGTTATGAGTAAGCTGTATCTTCTCTATTAATCAAATCAAGATATTCAGATAAAACATTTCATCCATATATCCAAATAAAAGAGAAGTATATATACAACTATAAATAGTTGTAAAGTATATATTGTTATATTTTGGAGTGATCTACCTGATATGGAATGAGGAATCGGCTACTTATTATGCTTTGGAAACCCTCCTTTTATTTGTTTGTTTCTTTATTTCAGTCTAGGCATTGCCAGGAATAATATTAAATCCTAGCAAAATAAAACCTTATATGGATTTTAAAAATGATTTACAGAAATGCAATTGTACAGGGCTTTATATTAAAAAAAACCCATTTCGTTCTACTTAATATGAAATTGGCATTTGAATATTTTTAATATAGCAGCTGCAGCTTACTTCCAGCTCTGCCACTTTTCCATTCCACATAAACCTCTGTTTCCAAGCCTTCACTGCAATCGTTCAGGCTGCCCCATAACAAAATTCCTAATCAATTTCTTTCCATCTGTTGGGACCATATCTTCTGGGCACTTATTACAATATGTACATAAACAACAAGGTTCTGGAGCCATGAGGGATAATGGAAGAGTTATGTAATATTTTCAGAAGCATTTAATCAATACAATGGTACAGGCACTTTGTACCAGCCAGCAATACATTCTTGCCTGTTCTATACTTGCATTCAGAACAATTTCTTCAACAGGATCAGAGGAACTCAATTTGGCACCCCTCTGCTTTCAAATCAGAATATTCTATTTCCTGAGGTAAAAAGATGGAGCGCTCTTGCAGTTAGATGGCAAGAGATCCACACAGTACATCAGGGGTATCAAACATGCAGCCCATGGGCCAGATGCGTCATGCACTGGCCATGCCCACCCCCTGTTTAGCAAAGGGGGGGGAAGTCACAATTGTTGTGGCTCACCGGCAGCCAGTGGGGAATCAGACAGTGGGGAAGAACAGGGACCAGTCTGGGAGTCTGGAGAGGACTCAGACGAAGGTCCTGTGTCTGATGCAGAGATGGGGCCAGGACCATCTGGGAGTGGGGTGCTGCCTTTGGAGTGTGGCAGCAGTGAGGCAGAAGACTCAGGGGAGCCTGTTCCCAGTGCGTGTGTGTGCAGAGCTGCTAGAAGGCGGGAGCAGCTGAAACAAAAGGGGAGACTCAGGAGTAAGGCTGGGAGGTGATTGTCCCTCCCATAAGGGATAAAAGTCATGCCAAGATAATGAAACCTTTGCAGGAAGCAAAGTAGTTCGATCAGTTCTGAGTCATCGTTGAAGCTCCTTTTACTTAGGTTGGTTTTTTTTGTACTTCGGTTGGTTTCTTTTTTAGTTAATTGGATACTTCTGTTTTTGGCAGCACTTCACAGAACTGAAAGGTGTGTGCTTATCTTGGGGGACTGTTTGAGATTAATTCTAGCTGGGAATGGAAACAATTCCCAGCATTGCAATAAAATAGGTTTCGTTTTAAAAATAAGTTCGTGCATCATTACAGTTTATGAAGCCTGGGTCAGAACGACAATATGTCACGTGACAACAATGTGACACCGCAAATTTGACACCCCTGCAGTACATATTAGATGTGAGCAGGCCATGGATCAGTAGAGAAGACAGGATCATTAACAGCCATAGTTACTGTAGTTACAAACTAGTTTTGAAGGGAATGGAGGTCAACTGAAAACAGCAGCAAGAGAGATTGCTGCAATAGAAATGTCATTGCCATTTCCTCTCACAGCAGGCACATCCCAAAACATCTTCTGGCACAAATAATATAATACATGCAAGCAGCATAACACAGGAACCCATCTGTCAATAAAGACTTAAAAATTCTAGGCAACACCCAATCCGTTCCTTCCTACAAGCAATATTTTTGTATTTTAGAAACTATGACAATAGCTTGTAGAGTAGGTTTGTATTTTATGTAAGATCCTTCCCCTACTTTTACATCTAGAGCAGGCAACTTTTAACTTTTCCAGGCATTAAAAGATGAATTGGATAAGATGCAGAGCAGATGAATATATATTATATATGTCAATGTAGCTTGGTTTTCTTTTTCCCCTTGGATTTGGATCTTTTTTGTCTTCAGCTTTAATACTCTATTACGTCTAGTTTGGAGCTTCCTTACATCAATTTTAAGAAGCTACTATTTTCTACAATACTGATCAGGGAGATGGGATGCACCTAGATCCCTAGGCACAAGGGAGAACATCACTGAAATGTAGGAAAAGTAGATAGCAATAGCACTTAGACTTACATACAGCTTCATTGTGCTTTACAGCCCTCTCTAAGTGGAGTCAGCATATTGCTCCCAACTATCTGGGTCCTCATTTTACTGACCTTCAAGGATGGAAGGCTGAGTTCGCCTTGAGCCAGTCAGGACTGAATTCCTGGCAGTGGGCAGAGTTAGCCTGCAANACTGCATTCTAACCACTGCGTCACCACAGCTCTCTGTGGGGGCACCCACCCTCTGGAACCAGCTTCCCCTGGGACTCCGATTGGCCCCTGAC